>PVLD010012172.1:0-61671 GCA_004027595.1 Dinomys branickii | reverse complement strand
TGTAGTATAATTTCAGGTCAGGGATTGTGATTCCACCTGACTTGTCCTTATTGCCCAGGATTGCTTTTGCTATTCTGGGTCTCTTCTGGTTCCAGATGAATTTGAGGCATATTTTCTCTAGATCTGTGAAGTATGTTAACGGTAGTTTGATGGGAATTGCATTGAATCTGTACAACAGTTTTGGTAGTATGGCCATTTTCACAATGTTAGTTCTTCCTAACCATGAGCAGGGGATGTTTTTCCATTTATTGAAATCCTCTTCGATCTCTTTTTTCAGAGTACTGTAGTTTTCACTGAATAAGTCTTTCACATTCTTTGTTAGATTGATTCCTAAGTATTTCAGTTTCTTGGTTGTGATTGTAAAAGATATGGTTTCCTCAATTTCTCAGTCTGTTTGTTGTTCGTGTATAGGAATGCTATTGATTTTTGGGTGTTGACTTTGGATCCAGCTACGCTGCTGAATTTATCAATTAATTCCAGGAGTTTTCTTGTGGAGTTTTTGGGGTCCTCCATGTATAGTATCATGTCGTCTGCAAATAGTGATAGTTTGACTTCTTCCTTTCCTATCCTTATTCCTTTTATTTCTCTCTCTTGTCTGATTGCTCTGGATAGTGCTTCCAGAATTATGTTGAATAGGAGTGGTGACAATGGACATCCTTGTCTTGTTCCTGACTTTAAAGTGAAAGTTTTCAGTTTTTGTCCATTTACTATGGATTTTGGCTGTTGGTTTGTCAAAGATGGCTTTGGTCATATTGAGGTAGAGGCCATCTATTCCTATTTTTTCTAAGGTTTTCCACCTGAATGCATGTTGGACTTTATTGAAAGCCTTTTCTGCATCTATTGAGATGATCATGTGGTTTTTGTCTTTGTTTGTATTAATATGATGTATTACATTAATTGATTTGCGAATATTGAACCATCCCTGCATTCCTGGAATAAATCCTACCTGCTCGTGGTGTTCAATTTTCCTCGTGATTCACTGTAATCTATTTGCTAGTATTTTGTTGAGTATCTTTGCATCTATGTTCATTAGAGAGATTGGCCTATTGTTCTCTTTCTTGGGTGGGTCCTTCTCTCGTTTTGGTATCACTATAATACTTGCCTCCGGAAATGTGTTAGGGAGAGTTGCTTCCTTTTCAATTTCATTAAAGAGTTTGAGGAGTGTTTGTATTAAATCTTCTCTGAAAGTTTTACAGAATTCTGCTGTGAATCCATCAGGGCCTTGGCTTTTATTGTTGATAAGTTTTTAATGACGTTTTCAATCTCATTAATTGATATTGGGTTGTTCAGGATTTTTACGTCTTCCTGATTCAATTTTGGTAATTTGTACTTTTCTAGGAATCTGTCCACTTCTTATGAATTTTCTATCCTATGGGAATAAAGATTTTCAAAGTAGGTATTAATGATCTTTTGGATTTCTGTGGGATCTGTAGTGATTTGATCCTTTTCATTCCCTATTACACAAATTTGAGTTCTTTCCCTTCTTTTTTTGATAAGGTTGGCTAGGGGTTTATCAATTTCCTTTATTCTTTCAAAGAACGAACTCTTTAATTCACTTATTTTTTGTAGAGTTTTCTTCATCTCAATTGCATTAATTTGTGCCCTGGGCTTTATAATTTCCTCCCTTCTTCGGGCTTTTGGTCTGGCTTGTTGCTCTTTTTCTAAGAGTTTGAGGTGTAGAATTAGGCTATTTATTTGCTCTCTTTATGTTTTCTTTATATATGTGTTCATCACTATAAATTTCCCTCTGAGGACTGCTTTCATTGCATCCCACAGATTCCGGTAAGTTGTACTTACATTTTCATTTATTTGTACGTATTTTAAAATTTCTTCTTTAACTTCTTGTGTGACCCATTGTTTATTCAGGAAGTTGTTGCCTAATTTCCAAGCGTTTATGCAGTTTTTGCAGTTCTCCTTGTCATTAATTTCCAATTTCATCGCACTGTGGTCCGATAATATGCATGGGATAACTTCAGTTCTTTTGCATTTAGGTGGATATGCTTTATGAGGTGGAATGTGGTTAATTTTAGAGAAAGACCCATGTGCAGCTGAGAAAAATGTGTATTCTGATGTTGTGCGGTGGAACACTCTGTATACACCTACTAAGTCCTTTTATTCACCCTTTTGGTTCATGTCTGCTATTTTTTTGCTGAGTTTCTGTCCAGTTGGCCTGTCTCTTTGCATCAGAGGGGTGTTTAGGTCCCCTATTACAGTAGTGTTATTAGTTATTTCATTTTTCATGTCTGTTAAGATTTGTCTTGTAAAGTTAGGTGCTCCCTGGTTTGGTGCATAAATGTTTAGGATTGTTACCTTTTCCTCTTGCAGCTTTCCCCTAACTAGTATGTAATGGCCTTCTTTATCTCTTTTGATTGTTTTTGGTTTGAAGTTTACATTGTCTGCAAACATAATAGCTACCCCTGCTATTTTCTGGGGACCTGTTGCATGGATAATTGTTTTCCTTCCTTTAACTTTCAGCCTGTGGATTTCCTTTTGAGTAAAATGTTTCCTGTATACAGCATATTGTTGGATTGTGTTCCTTAATCCACTCTGCCAATCTTTTCCTTTTGACTGGTGAATTGAGACCATTTACGTTAATGGTTACAATGGTTATATGTTGGCTTATTCTAGTCATGTTATTTACTTGTTGTTGTTTTCCTTCTTTTGCTGTCTGTTTACTTCTTCTGTGTAAGGGTTTATTTCTATGGTTGTTTTTGGGATTGTGGTCTCCTTTTTCTCTGTCTAGAATATCTTTTAGTGCTGTTTGCAATGCTGGTTTGGCACTCATGAAGACCTTCAGTTGTTCTTTGTCGAGGATATATTTTATTTCTCCACTGAATTTGAAGGATATTTTTGCAGGACACATCAGTCTGGGTTGGAAACTGTTTTGTCTCAGAATCTGTAATACCTCGTTCCAAGCTCTTCTTGATTTCATGGTTTACGTGGAGAAGTCTGCTGTGATTCTGATGGGCTTTCCTTTATAGGTGGTCAGTTTTTTTCTCTAGCAGCTTTTAATACTGTGTTCTTTTGCTGTATGTCTGGGATCTTGACTATTATATGTCTGTGTGTGGTTTTCTTTGGGTTATGTCTCATTGGTGATCTATATGCCTCGATTTACTGTACTTCAGTATCTTTCACCATGTTTGGGAAATTTTCTGCTATTATTTCAGCAATTATTCTTTTTATATCATTTGTGTTGTCTATTGCTGTTTCACTAACACCTATAACTCGAATATTATTTCTTTTTGCCTCATCTTGCAGCTGTTGGATTGATTTTTCTTGGATCCTTCATGACTTTATGTGATCCTTCCCTTCACGCTCATTAGCTGCCATGCTGTCTTCAAGATCTGAAATTGTATCTTCGGCTTCATTTAAGCTGTTTTGCCAGCTTTCTATGTAAGTTTTCAATTCCTGGCAATCTCTTTGGATCTGTTTCATTCGTGGTAATTCATTCCTAAATTGGTCTTGCAACATTTCCATTTGTTTCCTATTTTCTTCTATTCTTTTATCTATTTCTTCTCTCTGTGTGTGGAACATTTCTTCCATTAAGGTTTTCAGTTCATTTTTTGTCTGAGAGATTATTTCTATTTTAATCTCTTTTGTGGTCTCATGGAGTTGTTTCTTTACTTTGGATGTGGTTTCTGAGATTTCAGGTATGTGACTAATTTGTGCTTTAATCTGTTCTATGGCCTGATATAGTTGTTTCGTTACTTCGGACGTAATTGTTTCATAAATTGCAGGTATGTGTCTTATTTCTGCTTTAATCTCTTCTATGTCCTGATGGAGATGTTTCTTTATTTTGAATGTGATCATTTCAGAACTTGCAGGTATGTGGCTTCCTGGTTCCCCTATATCCTCGCATCCAGGACTTGTTCCATGTGGGGTTGAGTTCTGAGACTGTGTATTGTTCTTCTGTCTTCCCATTTTTGGATATCAGATTCAAACTTTTGAGCTCTAAATTACCCAGACAGTTCACCAGGAAAGGTCCATTGCAAAGGCTGCTCCAATGGCTCCTTCTCTTTGGGGGAATGTCCCTTAATCTTTCTGCCAAGAGTTCCACTCAAAAGGCTGCTCAGATGCTCCTTTGTTGGCTGAGCTACTCCCTACCCAGAGACCTGGCCAGGGCATATAAACAGCTCCCCTGCCCACCCAAGGGTCCCTGCAGGCATGCGGACTGAGCTCCTCCACCACTCAGTGATCTGGTTTGTCACGGCACGCAATCAACTCACCGGTCCCGGAATCCGTGCAGGCAGGAACGTACCAAAATGGTAATAGTTCAGGCTTTGCCCACGATCTGCCACTCCCCAGAGCTTCTTTGTCTACTCGGTGCTCTCGCAGGGGTTGCGGATCACTGCCACCACTTTGCCCGTGGGCTACAGCCAAGGAGGACGCCAGCAGTGGCGACAGGGAGTGGAGTGGGACCGCAGTCTGCCGGCTGGATTAGCGCAGCCTGCCCGAGGAGCACAGGCTCCAAGTCCACCCCACGCTGCAGCTGCCAAGAAGCCAATTTCTGGCCGCAGCTGCCGGTGACCCACGCAGGGTTGGGAGGTGGGAGGGTCTGTCCCACCACGGGTGCCCTCGGGGCATGTGGACCCTGCCGAACTCTGAGTAAAATTTCTTAAAATTTGACAGCAATTCATTTCTCCTAAATTTCCAAAATAATTGTATCTTATTTAAATTTCCTCCTCTGCATATTATCACTTGAATTGACTAATTTAATGAATGAAAGTACATTGGCAAGGACGGCTGGCTTTTATGGATCATTAATAAAGTGTCTTACTATTATATGGGAACAATATATTCTGTAAACTATAATAATTTGATTATTAAAAATTTTAGCTAACTTGGAGAAGTTAATGGAATGTGAAATGAAATTACATTTTTAAAAAATGGCATACTTACTAAACTGTAAATATGCACAGTAATAAAAGCCCGCATTTGAAATAGTTAACTATTTTAGAATTGCTTTTTCCTCTTTCAAATACATTATTTCACCATTCCTCTAGTATTTACAATGTGTATTTTGTTAAAATCATTAACAGTATTATTGATTTTCTTCTCACCAAGAAATTCAGTGACAATTTTATGAAATATGTCAGAGGATCACATTACAGATAAATAAAATTTAAAGATACCCTGTGAAAAATCTACTTATTTACACCATGGTAACAGAAACTGACAGGTTAATTGTTGGCAGAAAAAATTCCATGCTAGAAAATATAGAAGAAGCTTTACATTACTCCTTTCTTCTATTGTTAGATTTTGGGTTAAATTTAACTTATTCTCTTTTGAGTATTTTCATTTTTAACATATTTTTGTGATAAAATAGCCTTATGATTACTTTGTGACAGGAGTAATTTTTCACATATTCATTTTAAAAGGAGTTGTTGCCTAACAATAAATGTGTATATAGATATATTAGACTTCAGTGACACATTGAGAAGAGATACACTATATCCATTTGCATAAAAAAATAAAGATATAAATCCTGTTATATGAGTCACACAGATATAAAGACCATTATTTCCACTTCATAATGTTTTTCTCTAATACACACATTTTGCCATAGAAATATACTGTCCAAGTATGGGAAAAAGACTTCTTGTCTCATCTATAATATATCATATATTTAAATGATTTAACTTTTAGCTCTTTTGATACAGCTGTCTTATACTGTCTGGATAGGAAGACAGATGCATTTATAATGTTAGAGATAATGTTAATAATTATGTCACCAATAAATATTTTCATAAGTTCGCTCCACCTAGATGATGATATATGATGTGAGCAATATAAAAATTTGGCAACAACAGATAATTACAATAAAGTAAGGAAGAATGTATAACAAGACATCAGGCACTATTAGACTAGTCAAAAACAATGAAGAAGTTCTGTATATATAGTAATGTCTCTGTAACAGACAAGAGGCTAGATTTTAATAAAATTTCTCCACTGATTTCTCATTAAAATTCAATTTCCTCCCAATAAATGTCCTCATTTGTGAATTCTGTGCCATGCTACTTTAATCTTTTTTCAATATTTCATTTCCCTTCCAGGAGAAAAGACTCAGAATTCAAGATTTGAACTTGATATTTTTCCAATGAAATCTGAACGAGTGCCACCAGGCACAGGTCCCTATGAGTAGTGCACACTCCAGCTAAAATCTGCTCCTTCTATCTGCTTGCCTTTATTAGATGTCAAAATTAATCAATATTATACAATAATTAAGACAAGAAAAGAAGAAAAAGAACAAAGTGGAGGTAATTCCAGAGAAATAAAAAATTTGATAGCAACCAGAAATCATCTTAGCACCCACTTTCAGTGTGAGAAGACAATCTGAATGTATATAACACTACAGAAGGTCTGCACTTCTAATGTCATATTACTTCATTTTTCAAGCCCAAATTCTCTCTGCATCACTATGCATGAGTGTGTCAGTGACTGATACCTTAAAGACTCCATAGGCAATTGGACTTTCCTTAGTGAAGTGCCTCTCTGGCACACATTGAGATTGTGGCGGTGCTTTGCTTTCTGTGTATATTACTGTGGAGAAAAATATGTGTACACTGTTATTTGTTATACTCTCTTGAGTCTGAAGATTGAAGCACACTTTAAATGTCTTTTGCCAGACTAATTGAGTTCTTAAACAAATTTTTCTCTTAAAGAAATTAATGAGACAACTTTATCTCCTGGCATTATATTCTTTAACATAGAAAAACAAAACCATATTTAAGATATATCTAGCATTTTCTCTGCATAAGTTATGATGCTTTAGTGTTTAACATACCTTAAGGATATTGGGATACTACTGTATGCTGTAGTGAATAAAATTTTCACAAATAGATAAAAATACTTTATTTTGACTTTTTAATCTAAAAAGATACACTCAAAATCACTTATTGGACTTTTCTAATGAAAGCCATACAAGAAAGGAGCCTTAAAAAAGAAGTTAGGCAAAATCTGAACTAAAATTTGTAATCCATTTTCCCGATAAGATGTCTTTAAACTAAATGTTCCATGGGACAATGCAGTGCATTAAATATCATCTCTTCAGAGATGAGAAGACGCTGCTGTGATCTGAAGGTCTCCTTCAAAGTCTGGTGCTAGAACCTCATCCTGAGTGCAACATTCTGGCAAATGGAGCCTCATGGGAGGTATTTGGGTCACAAAAATTTCACCAGAATGAATGGGCTAATTGTGAGTGTGAGAGCAGTTGAGCTTGCAGCTTCCACACTTCTTTCTCTCTGGTACCCGATGCCTTCTGCCATGTTTTGACACAGGAAGAGAGATTTAAGCAGCTATTCCCTCTTAGTGTTGAACTTCCCCTTCCCCAAACTAGGAGAAATACAACTAGGAAAAATAAGTCTCTATTCTTCATAACTTATGTAGCCTGTTGTATTGTGTTATAGCAACACAAAAGTGAGCACATATCCTAATCTCAAGAATACATAAATATATTACTTTATGCACTAAAATGACTTTGCAGATATTGTTAAGGGTCTGTTAAGGGTCTTGATATGGGAATATAGCACACATGAATGTTATATACCACAATCTCTCTCTCTTTCTCTCTCTCTCGCTATATAGAAAGAGAGAGAGATTTCAACAAGACTATATGTCTTTGAGTAATACAGTAATATAGTCAGTAATACAGTCAGAGACAAGGAATGTCAGCAGAAGTAGAAGCCGGCAAAGATAATAAAATGGATGATTGTTTGACATTCCAGAAAGAATCCAAATAACCAACCCTATGATTTCTGACCTCTTACTTTTAGAAATCCAAATTTATTCCGTGAACAAATGTTTTTTTCTTGTTTTGTTTTAAGTCACAAAGTTTTTGGAAATTAGAGCGACATTAGAAGTTGATACAGGGACAGAGATCACCTGTAGCTATTTCCTTTTGGTTTTCCCAGCACAAAAAAAAGATACAATTTGTTTATAATAGAAGCTCAACACTTCCTGGGGAAATTCATGATTATATTTATTAATGAATAATTGATAATTAAATGATCATGACAAGCCATCACTCTATAGACTAGCACATAGAAAAAGATCTATATTTTCTAAAATTCTAACAAGAGTAATATTTGAGATCTTGCACTTAGTAGTTTCAATAAGACACACCCTTGTTTCATCTAAAATGCAACCACTCAAAGTATTTAGAAATGCTGCTCTATAACTTCATCTGGAAGCTAATCATTTGCTTCATTATTCTAGTATTGCTTTTGTGAGGAATGTGTATGAAATAGCTAAATTTAATCAGTCTTCAGAGATCTTAGCTAATGGTATTTAGTGGAAAGCATACATGTGCTCTTATTGGAATACAGAGTTCTTTTGAAAGGGGAACATCCCAAGATCCTGAAAGCCAAATAATAATGGTTTATTTATTCTGATTTGGCTGGAGATTAAGCTTTCAACATTAATCTCTCTTTCAAATTAATAACAAAACAACTCCTATTCACAATTAGAAAACAGAGAATTCATAAAACTTTGGTGGACAGAAAATCAAATTATGAAACCAGTATGAAGATGAAGATACATACAAGTATATTTATGTATAAAACATGTAATCCAGAAATGTAAGAGAAGAGGGAAAAGGGAATTCGAAGGGAAATCTTTCCCTGGAAAAGAGGTGATGTGCTACTTTTGTGCATCTGCTCTAGGTCTATAACTTGGGTTAGAATTTAAGTGACACATGCAAGCTAAAATCTGTAGGAGGGATAGTGATTGCTGAAGCGAGAAACAGGTAACAGTCTCTGCCACAGTCCGCCAATCACATACCCATGCATCTCCTCCTCCATGTTGGAACACACTCTCCTGTCTCTGAAGGAAGACAACCCTTGGCCACAGTCTTTACATTGAATTCAGGTACTAAGATCTGTGGGTCCCAGCCTTATCGACAAATAAATGACCTATATTCACTATCAACTGTGAACATTTTTGTAATGAAAATTATTAAATGATAATAATGCTTCTTATGGGGAAATGGAAAGAATGATTTGACAGTCATTGATCACAACTGTATTGTATTAGACACTAAATGTGGACTCCGTACAATACTCACAGAGTAAGTTAATTGCTTAAAATTCATCTATGTTTCTCGGAAAGAATTTCTTTTTCCTGCTTTCTGTGGTCCTTGCCTTTCTTCTGAGATATTTGTTCTTGCTATTTACACTCCTGGCCATGTTTGTGTGAATATTAAGGATATTGTTGCTCTCAGAGGCACCCCAGTTTTTATAATTAGCTCCTGCTCCCACTGATCTGGAAAAAGCAGATATTTTGAAGGATACACATAGGCCTTCTTTGGTAAAATAATTCCTTCACAAACTTAGCCAACTTCTGAGGTTATTGAGTTTGGCTATTTTCTTAGTCATGAAACAATATCTGAGAGTCTGTTTTGAAAATAATTCATTTTTTTATGAACTGGATTCTTCATTAGGCAAGTATCATTTTAATGTTGGCTCTGTTGCCAAAAAAAGCCATAAAACATTGAGTTCATTTTCAAAGCAGGTATCTAAAAAGGACCTTACACACAGACCATGCACAGACTCACTTTGTGAGCTGGAAATGCTTAATGGGTGCTTTCTGGAGAACTCTGAGTGGCGAGGTTACTTCCCATTATGTGTGGTGATAAAGAAATTGGCTTTCCCAATTCTATCAGATGCCATGTATCTGAACTCCTATTTTCTTCAGTCTCTGCTTGAAAATTAGCCAGTTCTTACTTGAGCTCATTAATTCTTAAAATATGCTAGGTAAATGCAGCAATAAACAGCTAACACATGGTAATTTTCCACTGCCTCATTTCAGTAGGTTCTCCAAGAGCCACCAGCCCTTCAGGTCAGGGGTCTGTTTCTCCAGTGATTGTAAAAACAATTACATAATTTTTAGGGTTCATATGGCAAACTCAAAATTCTCCAGAGCACGAGTTCTTTAATGGACAGAGTTGAGGCTGTGGTTGTGTATCAGTCAGGGTAAACAGATATAACACAAGGTATACAAATGCACAAGAAATTACAAGTATGGCTTACAATGGTCAGCTACAGGGTTAGATGAGGAAGCTTGAGGAGGGTGTTTGTATACTGGAGATTGAAGAGTCCAGGCCTGGGGCCTGGAGCTCACTGCAGGGTCTGTGCAAGTCCCTAGCAAGGGATGTTGTATCTGCTAAGAAATGCTGATGAATCTATGATGAAGACCAGAGAGCCAACACCAGAAGCCTGAAGAGTCCCAGGTGGAAGCCGAATAGTCTTCACCAGAAGCCAGAAGACGATAAGCTGAAGGCAAAGACTGGAGCTCCTCCAGACAACCAGCAGTCAGTCCTTCCTCAATTCTTTTTCATGCAGTTTACCTGCTCTGGAGGGGTGGGGATGGTTCTCTACACCCACACTCTCTGCATGCCTTCCTCTTGCACAGGTTTAAGATGAATACAAATAAGCACCCTAGTTCCCTTCTGAGTCACATAGTTAACCTTCTAAACTTCTCAAATTAACACAATAAACAACATCCCAGAAGGGTCAGGGCATGAACTTTTTACCCCAAGAGGCACAGCTGCTGAATCACTTAGTCTAACCTGTAGACACCCCAAGTTAACACAAGGTATCAAACATAACAACTTGTAAAACTAATAAACCCCACCGTTTTTCTGTAGCAACCAACACTCTTGTTGGTCCCACATCTGCTTTGAGTCCACCAGTTCCACACTACATGAAAAAGTCCAAAAATGCAAGACCCTGGGATGAGTTTACTGTCCATTCACACAGTTATTGAGTTTATTCCATCATCACTATTTCCACTGAGGTAAAGTATGACAAAAGCCTGATTTACAGGTGACACAGTAAGTGTTACACGTATTTGTTACACATAATGAGTCAACACCTGCCCTCGGTGGCACTGGTGAATATGAATCTATTCATTCAAACATCAGAGACTGAAAATCTTTCAAAAATATTGTCTCTCAATTGAATGTGGTTGGAAATCGTTTTCTTGTCATTATTATCTAAATGATATGATACAGTATTTATGCAGTATTTGCACTATATTGAGAACTTAATTTTTTTTAAAAGGTTTTGTGGCATTGTGGCTTTTATTTTATTTATTTATTTATTTAAATTTTATTTTTAAGACAAAAGAACCAAGAAAAACACAGAAACAATACAGAAAATACCAAGTTATAGAGAAGATAATAGGAAATTGGCATTGGATGCTGCATAATATAGTTATCTTCATATTTGTTATAACAAAATCAATAAAAGATATACAAATTACAGAGGAGACAATAGGGAACCATCACTGGGTGCTGTATTACATAGTGTTGTCTTTGCATTTGTTAACATAAAAACAAGGAAATACCAAATTACAGAGAAAATAGTAGAGAGTTACCACTGGATGTTGTATTACATAAACTTATCTTTGTCTTTATTACTCAGTTATGTAGATGATGGCTCATTCAATTAATCGATTTTCTCCTCTTCACCACCGTTGTTCTACCACCCTGTCAGTGATATTCCCGCTGGTATAACTGCACTTTTGGTTTATTTACTCCCTCATGCTCTTACTTTGGGCAGAGACTTTGTTGCTTCTAAATATGCTGCATATTACGTGGGTGTACAAAAATTACTATGGCAGGAAGTGGAGAAGCACCCTTTGGCAATCCCTCACAGCCGTGGAGTGTCCAGTGGGGCAGGTGGGGTTGCACAGTGAACCACCAGACTCTGTCAGTAAGACTGCATCTATAGGCTCAGGCAAGTCTTCAGGGCCTTCCTGGGGGCCAGGCAAAGCGCCTGACACATCCCAGTGGCCGGGCAGAGCGCCTGGCATGCCCTGGGGGCCGAGTGGGGCTCTTGGGGTGGGGCTGAGTGCCTGGAACACCCTGGGGCCTAGGCAAAGTGCTTGGCATGCCCCAGGGGCTGGGTGGAGAGCCTGGCCCACCCTGGGGATGGAGTGGAGCTCTGGGGGTGAGGCTGAGTGCCTGGTGCACCCAGGGGGCAAGATGGAGAACCTGGCACACCCTGAGGGCTGGGCTAAGCACCTGGTATGCACCGAGGGCTGGGTGGAGCATCTGGTACACCCCAGGAGCCAGTTAAGTGCCTGGCACACCCAGGGGGCCAGGTGGAGCTCCTGGAATTCCCCGGGGCCAGGGCAGAGTATCTGGCACACCCCAGGGTCTGACTGGGCCTCTGTGGGGGGCGGGAGCACCTGGCACACCCTGGGGGTCCAAGTGGAGTGCCTGACATGCCCCAGGGCCAGACTGGAGCTCCAGGAACACTCCAGGGGCTGGGCAGAGCACCTGGTATACCCTGGGGGTCAAGTGGAGCTCCAAGGATGTGAAGGAGCACTTGGCTCACCCCTAGGGCCGAGTGGAGCTCTGGAGGTGGGGCAGAGTGCCTGGTATACCCCAGGGGCCAGTCAGAGCTCCAGACATGCCCCTGGGGTGGGGGCTCTCCCCAGCAGATCTATGTCCACACTCCAGGACTCTGACCCAACGCTGCTCTGTGGGAGGCTCAGTCTAGGTCCTCGGGGCTCTGTATGGAGAAATTATAACTAAGCTAAAGATGTTTAAGACTCCATTAGAACATGTGCAGGTCATATGTAAATACACATCCTTTTGCATGTATGAATTGAGCATGTGTGATGTCCATGGATTTCTTGGAATGAGTTTTCTACAGGTACCAAGAGACAAATGCACCAATGCCCATTAGTAAAAACTTACAAGCATATCTCTGTAGCTTAGTGCCACGAAGCCAGGCAGATGGACTTTCATCATGTGGGCAGCATCAGAAGGCTGCCAGTGGAATAGAGGAACACCTTACATCTGACCTTGCAACCACACTCTCTCTCATTGTCCTCTTTTTATAGAGTGCTGTTATTAGAAGATGTACATTCCTTTCTAACTTTGTCCACAAGCTTATTATTTTCAGCACACATTATAAGCTTCTTGCAGCCTATGCTGAATCTGAGGAGCCATTGAAGCACAGCAACCTGATCTTTATAAACCACTTTACCTGAAGGTATAGGATTTTCATTGAAAATATCTCCTTACCAAAGGTTTTTGCAATAACAGAAAATAATATGTTTCTGGTTTGAACATCTTCCATACTGATAAAAGTAGCTACATGGTACCACTCTGCCCAATGAAAGTAAATAATTATCTCCGTGCTTATTTTTCTGATGGGAAAAAACTTGTCACACATGATCATTTTGCTCCATTTGTAACTTTTCCACGTAGAATTAAGTTCAATATATGGAGATAATAACATGTTCTGCCAATCTCAAGGCAGTGTAACTGAAGGTGAAATCACATTGCTGTGAGTCAGAGAATGAAAGATAGACTGAAGCTGGATCTATGAATTACCATTCAGAATCTATGCGAATCTTGTGGTCTTGATGGACTTTTCTCATTATGTAAGCTAAATTCTTTTAGTTTACTTATGTTAAAAAAGACCACATTCTTCCTTGAGACAAAAGAGCTATATTTTATTACATTTAAAGTTTCCTCATTTGGAAAGTATTAGGGTGTGACTGTTGCCTGAGTTTTTTTTTTTTTTTAACCTAAATTGACCATGTCTTGGTCTTCACTGTTTCTTTCTCCCTACCTGTGGGAAATCTCCAGGCCTTGACTTGACTAATAGAATGCAGTGAAAATTATCTTTTGTTCCTGGCTGAATGTGTAGAAAGCTAGGCAGCTTCATGGTTGCATTTGGAAAACATCACACCATCAAATAAGTGGTCTGCTGACTGTGCAGGGGGATCTCCATGGAGAGTTAAGTTGAGATCCTTGGGAATGGGAAAGGGCTTGGTTTTATATGGAGAGGTGCTCAGCCACTGCCAACAGGTAGAGGACACAGCCATAGAAGGAGCCACTGGAAAAACAGGAAAATCTTCCCAGATGAATCAAGTTAGTAATGCTTTCCTTTGAAAAAAAATATAAAATGTCTTTTGCACTGAGTATACAGCTCAGCAGCACAGGCAGCTGCCTGGCAAGTTTGATTCCTGGTACAAAACAAAACAAAACAAAACACCTCAAAGTTAAAATAGATTTTGTTCTAAGTTACTGAATTTTGGAATAGTGTGTTTAATTTCAAAAAATATTCACCACACTGATGCCTACATGGTTTTGTAACAAAAACATAAATGTAATTGGCACTGGTTTTGAAACAGGAAAGTGGTCAGAGATCTGAAATGCATAAATTAATTAACATAGTTCTAGGTGTTTCCATTGAAATTTAGCTGGTTCCATTTGATTCGGGCGTCTGGTGAGGGTAGCGCATTATGAGGCAGGAAGCATGGAAAGGACCAGCAGGGCCCCAAAATACCTTTCCAAATCACAACCCCAACAACCTAAGGACTCCACATTCTAAAGGTGCACCACGGTGGATACTAGTCATTTACCAAGTAAGCCATTGTGGTCATTCAAACCGTGGAGAAGGGAGATGATTCAGTTACAATCTCAGCATTCAAGGTCAGCAGATATTGTCTTGAACATAGCCCAGATTATAGCATTCTGAAAGATTAGCCATTATTTTATAATAACAATGTAATAATCCTCAACCCCAAGTCATAAAATTTGAGTTGACTGGTTATGCAGAAGTAGATAATGACTTCTTGTCCCGTTCACATTAGTTTTTTGTTATGTGGGTATAATGCTTGGTGGTACACCAGGATCGTAGGAAAAATGAGGCAGAGAGCAAGGTGAGCAAGAGTGAAAGTCATTGCTGAGAATCAGAGGCAGAAAGAAAGAGAACCTGGCTCTCTGTGGTAACCCTCGTGACCCTTTTCTAGTTCATGCTTTCTCTACATTTCTCTTGCTCAAAAGTGATCTTTTGTGCTTAAAACAATTAAAATCTATTGTCTCTAGATTGTCTTCCTTTGAATCAAAATTGTGTCTATGCTGCTGTACATTTGAAATGCTACTATTGCTGAAATTTAAGTTATCCCTTGCTTTTGGTTAAGAATGGAACTTGCAAGACCTTTATGAAAAGCCTAAGTTCCAGGGCTAGAATAATAAAAAAACATTGATAGTATTAGGCTGATTATTATATTCTTAGAAACATCATTCAGATGTCATTTTATGCCTTGGCATGAAAGGTGAACTAGCTTATCACATTTTCACATGGAAAGGCCTACTAGATCTATATTTCTTACCTTTTTTGTATGTGCAGATTATCAGAAGAAATATATATATTCATGTTTATTCATTATTAACCTACTCTTACTATTCTGTAGCCATTGGTAGTATATATGAAGAAGAAATTTCAAGGTTAATAAAGTGGTATAAATAGAAATGTATGCAAATATCAAAAATAAAATATAAAATCATTACACAAATATTCCTAAATATTTACAATCGCACAATGTTTTCCTCATTCTATGTATTATTATTTTTGTTGATATGGTTATTATTGTTAGTTGTGGTACAAGGTTGTGTGCAGGCCTATCAAATGCTAGGTAAGTATTTTTCTAACTGTGCTACATGACCAGCTCAGATTAAAATTTGTCTTACCAAAGGAGAATTAAACATTGTTGATGAATTATTCTACCTTACATATCCAGAACTTTAGAACACATAACTCAAATAACACTGGTTCATTATACAGCTAAAATTAGGGTCAACATTTCTCATTTTGTATTCATCAATTATATTTTTTGGATATGAGAAGATTTTGAATGCATGTGTGAAATAGAGAAAAAAAACCTATTAAAATCAGACCATCAAAATCATCATAGTAGTTATCAGTCACCAGCACCAGAGAAAAAGACATATATATTATAGTCACATTCATGAAAGGAATTTCTTTGATTAGGCTTTGTGATCTTCAATGGAAATTTTAAGGGCCATTAAAAAATCTTAATTTTTTTTTTCTGTGTCAATCTAAATTCTTCAGAGAGTAAATAAGGAAGTGAATGGCTCTGTTAGGCATTTCTCAATCATGTTTAAATGGGTCATGGTTTTAAATAGGATGTGTCAAATTAGAATGCTATGAACTAAATTACACTGAAGTTACACTGCACCATCTGCTTAATGAATTCTTTACAGGGGGTCAGCATGTCATCAACTGCTAATTGCAATTCATCTTTGAAAGAGTCAGAATCAATATATATTCTTCATAAAATTGAAATTCAAGTAAGTAACTTCATGAAATATAGAAAATGAAGTAATTGGGCAATGGTCACAGATATGCAATGCCTACAGAGAAGAAAATACTGTCTGAGGTGTAATTTCTTACTTTATTCAGTTTCACTTTGATAAATAATCAAAATAATCAGGCTATTGAAGCATTTTGTGCTTTCCAATATTCTATGGCCTTTTGAAATGTTTAATAAAAGTTTCATATAGTAATACACACCTAGCTGAACTTCTATTTTAGCTTGAAGATTAAGTTTTATTTTATATATTTATTTTGGAGTATTGGGATTAAGTGGATATATTTACCATGGGAGAAATACATAGATTTTGGGGGCCTAATGGAAGACTGTTATGATCTGCATATTTGTGTCCTGCAAAAATATTTATGTTGAAATCCTGACCTCCAAGCTGATGTTATGAAGAAATGAAATTGGGAAGTGATTAAGCATCATAGTGTCTTTATGCACGAGATCCTAGAAGCATTCATCCTTTCTGTGCATTTCACAAACCTGAAAATCAAAAGAAAAGAAACTCACTGAAACGCTAGCTTTGCTAAAGCTATTAAAAAGCTTCATGACAAGAATATAAGTGTACAAAAAGTAAGGACTGGAACCAATAATTTATTATAACCCAATTTAATTTATTTTCTTTGATACCCAGTGTAAATTATTTGGTTATGATTAAATGATTATAATATAGTTGAATGATAAACTGTGTTTTATTATGCAGTAGTCTCAGTAATGACAGCTACCTAACAAACTTCATGTTCCTTAAAAAGGAAAGTTTCTTTTTTACAAAACCTTGGTAGCAATATCTGTGCAATATTGTTGAGCAATTTCTTTATGGGAAGCAACTTTTTGGAAACTTCAGACTAGTTGTCTAATTTAATCTTAGGGTAAATATTGACTTTAAAGTTCATATTGCATTTTTTTAGTTCTTCAATTATACTGATTTTTAATTGTTTTTGGTCTTTTGGGGACGTGGTCTCACTAGGCAATTCAACCTGGCCTTGAGCTCACTTTGTAGCCCAGGCTGATCTAGAATTTACAACAATCCTTTTGCCTCAGCCTGACAAATGCTGGGATTACCAGCATGTGCCACAACGCCTGGCTTGACTTTTCTCTGTTGGTGTAGAAATAAAAATCCGTATCTACATCAATGGCTGATGCCTTAAAATATTAATGTGAAAATAAACTAATTCCACAATATGTGGCTTGTGTCTTTCAGGATATTTACCTTCGTATTTGTTCTAGTGATTGCTCTGTTTATTGTATATTGAGAAAGACAAAGGAAATGACAATACAATGGAATATATTATGACAATACTTTCCCCCAGATACTACTGATAGTTAGCGAAGTGAAAAATCAGCTAGGTATTGGGCAGCCAAGGTGTCTTCTTACTGTGATAGCTGTTTGATAAATCTCTGTGTGAAATATAGTTATTGAAAGTATACTTTTTCTTTAGAACACCTATCCTTTACAGATCACCTATCCTGTGTAGGCCAAATATATTTACAGAAAGTATTTACATTAGATTTACATTTTTGTTTCTTTTATTATTCCTTTTGGATTTTTGTTCATTCTTCCAATTTTGTATGTAAAGTGTGTATAGTATAATATTAGTTGTAGAATAAAATACTTCTTAAATATTAATAGTAATAATTATTTCTTGAGTGTTTAATGTGTGCCCATTACTGTATACATATGTTAACTTTGTACATCTCATGGGAAATATATGAAGTAGTGTTCTGTTATGAATGCCTCCAACACAACTCATATGAAAATTTAATTCCCATTTTGAGATATTAAGAAGATAATCGTTTAACTATTGTTTGCAGGTGGTACCTTTAGGAGCGAATTAAAGATAGATGAGCTTATAAGATGAGGTGTGAATCCAGTGAAATTCCTACTTTGTAAGAAGAGGAGAGATAGAAAAGTTGCTACCGAGTCCTCACTAAAAAGAAAACCCTCACAAATGCGGCCTCTGAAATTTGAAATTTCCAACCCACAAAACTATGAACTGAATATACGTTTCTAAATTACTCAGTTTGTGATGTCTTATGATCTTCTAAGACAGGTGTTGTGGGAAACACTTTGAGAATTAAGGAATTTGCTTACGTTTCCTGACTGGAAAGTGCCGTTACACGATTTCAAATGAAGGCAGGTGAGTGCCACCATCAAAAGCTTAAACAGTGCTCAGTAGAACCCTTCTAGGAAAAATAATCATGGCACAAAACTGAAGACGCCAGGACTTTCCTATCATTTACCAGTTTTCAAACAAAATGTGATATATTACGTGACTTATTTCAATTACTATTTTCCAGGTTACACAATATAATTATATATATTTAACAATAAACTATGTTAAAAGTAAATTTCTCTCTCTTTCGAGTATTAAATCCTATGCAGCAATCAAGAATTGGTGGTTCATAACTAATTGTTATTCTTGCTAAGATTTAAGAAATGCTCAACTGTTTATAACATTTTTATCAGGTATGATAAAGTGTACCTCAGAGAAACTGAAGGCACATCATGACCTCTATTTGAGCGTGATCAAATTTTTACTTTATAAATAAGAAAGAATAAACTTAGTTCCATTTGTGATTGTGGGCATGTATTCTCTTTCATTAATGTGGGTAATGATCTCTTATACTACCTACCTTACGTTATATATTTGTTCTATATAATATTTGGAAAGTTGTATTTGTAACAAGCTTGCCATTTTTACTTTAAGTAACAGTATTTAGACTTTTAAAAGAATTAAAACATAACATTTGTTGGCACTTACTTTCTATTTGTGTTAACAGGAAGATTACCATGATGGAAATCAGCATTATATTTCAAGCATTTTAATCTTACAAGACCTTATTTACCATTTCAATCTGAGAAAAACAGCACAGACAGCCCTATCATTTGTGGTTTATATCAAGCAATTTCATTTTTTCCATGAAGAACATCAAAGTTTCCAAAAATTTCTATTTCTATAAACACATACATACACACATATGCAAATATATGAATATACATATACGTATATGTATGATTTTTTAAAAAAACATAGGAATATTGTGTTTAATCCTTTGCAAATCATCTCAGAAATCTTGGCAGCAGAAATACATTACAAACATTTGCATCTTCATTTGAATTTTCATACCCTGAAATGTCTTAACTACTCAATACCTGAGAATATACCTATATTCTTGGCATGTTATCAATGATAATTTTGTTGTACTGCCAATTACCAGGATGATAGAATCAACATGCTTTTGCCCCTCAATTTTCCTGTAGGTGTTAAAACTTTAAACTGCTGATTTAAAATGTGGTTTAATGTGTAATTACACTTAAAATTTGTTCAAATTAATTAGAAGCATCAGTTGATATATACAACTGATTTCTCATGCTGAATACTTGTCTCTTCACAGCCACAGCTTTATTCCTAAAGCATTCATTTAATTTCATGGAATTTCTTCAACAAGTACGTATTATATATAAATATTTCTTCAACAACTACATATTATATATAATATGTATGCCTGTATGTGAGTATATGTAGAGATTGTCTACTTTTTCCAAAGGGAACTCTATGTATGACTCAATTTAGTGTTTTAATTTTGTTGCTGAAATTTGGAAATATATGTTTTTTCAGTTCGATTTATATTTCTAAATCTCTGCGCAGACTTCATGTCTTTTTAAAAAGCCAAAGCAGCTTAAAATATCTTTGATCATACCTCATTGCTAAAGGTCATAGTACTTTTGCAGAAGCATAGGTATTTTAATGTCAAGTGTAAAGGAATCACTTTCCAACATTAAAAAAGGATTACTAAAATAACTCCTTCATAGATTTTGAAATATTTTCCTTCTGATCAGTTGTACTTTTATTACTTTATTTTTTGAATGTATTTACCAAAAGATTTCCAGACACCTAGAAGTTTAAAGTTAGTGAACTTTATAGATATATTTTATATATCATAAAGTCAAAAATCTTCTCACACAAAGACATATTTCCATCTTCATTGCATAAGACAGACAACCTTTTATTCAATAGGTTGTCAATACAAGCTCGAGTGTCATGGGAAAACACATGAGAAATGCTTCAATAAAGCCAGTTGATTACTTGCAGAACTATCATGGTTTTATAAATCGAAGACAGACCAATGCCAAGAACATAGGTTGTATCCTCCAAGACCTAAAATGCCATCAGATTATCATATCCACAGCCTGTGTAACAAGGTCTTGAGACAAAGGGGACAGACTATAAATTTTAAGTTGTTTCTTACTGCAAGAAGAGATGGGGAACAAAAGTGAACGAGGATGATGAAACATTGTTATTTATAAGTGATTTTTACCACTGAGAGCGAGAACTCAACTGACTTGATCAATAAAATAAGATGAGAAAGAGGTCGGTTTACTAAAGGAGGAATTTTTGACCATGTGTCTCATAAATGTTGTATCTATGACTTCCATGGTTCCAAGAAAGTTTCCAGAATATAAAAATCCAGTACACATTCTAGTTAATTAATGAGCTTCACCATCTTTTCTTATTTACTTTACATATATAGTCAACTGGTTATATAATTAACATGTCAAATGCCTGGATGGCTTCTGTTTTGTAAAAGTGATTAACAATTTTGCATTAAAAAAAGAAAAGGTCAAACATGTATTATGAAAATGTCACTTGTTTCTCACATAAATAATTACATTCTATTTAAATACACATCTTCAGTATAATGTATTTTTTTTCTTTTCTTTTACTCTTTTTTTTTTTCATTTTTTTCTGCAAAGGTTTATACCTCTCAGGATAGGCAGCTGAGCACAGGAAAGCATCTGACCATAGGAAAGAAGCTGACAACAGGTTTGGCCTAGAGCTTTAGGGCTCTGAAAAATGGAGTGCACTGGACATCCTCCTGTAACCACTCGTGAGATAAAGAAGTATAGATAATAATGATATGTTTTTATATCCTTTAAAATGACTTTTCAATAACTTGAAATACTAGGTAGACAACTTGAAAAGTTGTCTCATAGGATAGCTATACTCATCACATATTCTCTGTAGTGCATTAAATATAAGCAGTCTTCATGAGCAAAGTGAACAACATTTGTGTGACTTTATTGAACTCAAAGTCAATATGCTTTAATTTTCGCAAAAAAAAAGATAAATAAGTGACTAGTGAATGTCACTGTCTTCAGGCTTATCACCAGTCATGATTTAAACTTCAACTCTTTCGAATCTTTTTAGGAATATTTTACGTGAAACTAAGTATATCACAGTAAAGACAAGAGACAATGTTCCCACGTCAATGCAAATAATGACAAAAAGTCATCGACCTTCTGAGAAAGAATGTTCTGTTCAGTCAGACCATAATTACTCAAAATATACATATTTAGGAATAAATTAGACATTACAGTAAAAACATGCATTCTTATAAATAATTGGCATGAAGTCCTAATATTTATAGTTTTGAATCTTTATTGGTCAGGAAAACTACAAATCCAAAAAATTACTCATTGCATACTTCTTTTTGTTGAAATATCATATGTGTCATCTT
Source organism: Dinomys branickii (assembly GCA_004027595.1). NCBI lineage: Eukaryota > Metazoa > Chordata > Mammalia > Rodentia > Dinomyidae > Dinomys > Dinomys branickii. Next base: position 40,008 of record PVLD010012172.1, on the reverse strand, counting down.
ATTGAAATTGCTGTTTTTGAAAATCTTGATGTTATTTGTCACACAGAAATCACCTGATATAATGATCTATTTCCTGTGCTTTGTGGAAGAGATTTTGTCTTTGTCTCAGAACATTGTGATGTACGACATATAAATAAACACTGTTGGGTACATTAGGAAGAAAAATGTACTCCATGAGTGGAAATGTAAATTGTAGCAGTCATTATGAAAAACTGTTTGAAGATCTCATAAAGGATCTAAACCTAGAATTACCACATAAAACCCCTATGACATTTCTGGATAGACATGGAAGGTACTGGAAATTAGATCGTCTGTCACGTCTTCCGTCACAAGACATAGAATCAGGCTACATGTCTGTCAGCAGATGAATGGTTGAAGAAAGTGTTTTAGATCATACAATGCAAGAGTATTTGCTTAAAAGATATGGAATTTCAGTTGTGAAAAAGGCATAAACTGGGAAGACATTATGACAAATGAGGCACCACAGAAAGAAAAATACATCAGATTTTCCTTTATATGTGGGATCTAATAAGAAGTTGAACTGTAGAAGGAGAGAATAAATTGTAGTTACCCCATGATGAAGAATTGGGAGATGTAGAAAAGACATAAAGTTTTAGTTAAGAGGAATAAATTATAGGTATTTTAAATGATGCATCATTCTATATTGTATAAACATATCATCGCATCACTTTGCACCCTATAAATATATTTATATGCAATACTAATTTATCCATGTTAAATTACAGGAAAATACAAAATACATTTATTGAGATTAAATAAATCCTTATCCCAGACTAGACACTGTATAGTTGAGTAAGGCAATTATTCATAATGATTTATCAAAGCTATCATAGGAGAATCCACAATGGGCTCCTATTCTTACTATTGACCCAGAGCTCCTCCTCCCTCCATTGATGGGACTGAGGGACTAGAGAGCAGTGGGGAAGGAACTGACAAAGAAGGACCTCAAGTAGAGCACACATGACGGGCAGGCAGAACTAGTGGTACTGTAAAGTCCGAAGCTACAGTAGTGGTATGAGGCAGCAGGTGGTAAGTTAGGGAAACAGCATTGCCCTTGGTGACAAAAGCAGAAGAGCAGAAGTGGGTGGGAAGGATCAACATCGTTTCCTTTCTCTTCTTTTTTCTTTCTTTTCATTTCTTTTCCCCATTTTTTGTTCCTCTTTCTTTCTTCTTTTCTCTCTCTTTTTCTTTTTTAAACAACTGGAGAGAACTCCAGCCACAGAAAACTCACCACATGCCCTAAATCTGGAGACGAAGATCAGACCTAAACCCAGCACAAATTCATCTACTTCTTGACTAGAGTATACACTCTAGGATCAAACTTGTCACTCTACAGAACTGTAGAAACTTGAGGAATCCTGCTACTTTTAGTTTTCTTTGTATGATGGGTTTTCCTCTCAGTAGCCTACTAGGTTAGGGTGATTTTTCTGTGGTTTTTTTTTTTTTTTTTTTTTTGGTAATGTTCTTTTCCCTTTTCTCCCTTTCTCTCTGTTCTGTCTGCCCTTTTTTGTTTTCTGTGTATTTTTTTCCTATATGTGTAGTTATTACTTTCCATTTCATTTCTTTTTTTCTCCTTTCTATTTTCATTTCCTTCTCTTTTCTGACTTTTTTCCCTATCGTTTACTATTGAGATCTCTAAACTTTCCCTTTGTGATATTGCACTGGTCTTGTTCCTCTCTTCCATCAACTATCAATCCTTTTTTATGAGATGTTAATTTGGGTAAACGTTGTCTCTTCCCTTGCTGGTTAATTTTAATATTGATATGCTTTTTTTTTCAAATCCCTCCCTCTTTTATCCTACAATTACCCCAGTCTTGGATACTCAAACAATGTCTACTAAATTTGCCCCTGCTATGTTCTCATCCACCTCTTCATCCGACTCATTTCTCCACTTAACCCTCTACCCATAAGAGGGTAAAATGACTCCATTAAGTGAAAAATCAATGCATACAAGTTCTTGGTATAAGTTGGATTATAATATATAACTATAGTACTTGATCCTACAGTTAAAGCTACCAAGCCAATAGTAACTACAGTTGACCATTCTCCAGACTGTGCTTGAATACATTGTTATTGTGAACTATACTACATTAAGCAGAATGCCATAACTGGTATAATCTTTTTATCCCTGTAGGCCAACACTGAGATTGCAAGCATTGATAACCATCACCATAGTCAAATACAAAAGGAATTGGCCTTGAGTCAAATAAATAGTAACTCCACATTCTTAACATATTAACAAGGTAAAGTCTTGGGACAGATCAAAAGAGCAAAACCACCTATATCTAGAAAATATCCCTCAGGAAGAGACATCACCTAGGAAAGCCTTGACACCAGGGATAAAGCTTTGTAACATAAGAAATCTACAAGTATAAACACAGAAAACAAAATAAAATAAAAATTGGAAAATGACAAGAGGAAGTAACAAAATGCAACCCCAAACATCTAGCTACCCAAGATCAAATCCAGATCATAAAGAGACAGAGGAAATCAGAAGCCATCCACTGGAACTCTCTGAAATGATATCAGTAGAAGTGAAAATAAAATTGAGGTGGCCATAAATATGATACCTAAGGTACAAAAACAAATGAAAGAAATTGATGCAGACACATATAAAAATATAGAGGAGCTTAGGAAAATATGGAAATCATGAATGCCCAACATAAACAGGAAATGGTAACAATGAAACAGGTCCAAACCTAGGAGATTAAAAACTCCACTGAAAGTATAGGCAACAGATTGAAGGAAGATGAAGATAGACTATCAGATCTAGAAGAAAGGAATGTGACTAGTGACAAGAAAATGATGCATCTTAAAAATAGCAAAGGACCATGAAAAATCAATCCAACAGTTACAACATGAAGCAAAGGACAACATAGGATTGACTTGAGTCAGAGAGAAAGCTAGACACAGCATAAAAGCCTTTAAAAATCTATTACCAAGAACAATGGCAGAAAACTTCCCAAACTAGCAGATAGCTAAGATAATTGTACTTCTGACTTCTATTAGTTCATTGAGAGGAACAGTTTGTGCTCATATTTTGCATGCCTACATCTGGTAATCTGAGAAACTACTTTGAAGATAGCAATATGCAATATAATAATTGCTAATTTCCTATCATCTTTTTTTGACAGTTTGTATCATTTTTATTGTCTTTATTCACTTTAAATAAAAAAGAACTTGACATACAAATAAATGAAGCATATAAAACTCCAAATAGCCATGGTAAAATAAAATCTACATCAAAGCATATAATAATTACAATTCCAGACAGTCATCTCATGAACAAAATATTAAAAACAACTAGAGGATAGAAATAAATCAACTATAAAAGAAATCCCATGAGGATCACAGATTAATCAAAACATACCTTTAAATCAAGGAAACCATGGAATGAGGTGTTTCACACCCTGCAAGCAAACAGTTTTCATTTCACACTGATGTGCCCCACAAAAGTATCTTTCAAGTTCAATGGAGAAATAAGATATTGCTATGACTAAGAACAACCAAAGAAATTCATGACCACCACAGTAGCTCTATAGAATGCTCTGAGATATATATTAAAATGAGATAATGAAGACCACAAACATATGGATACCAGCAGAATAAAAAATTGTCAAACATGTCAAGTAAATAACAGAGAAAAAGACAGAAAACCAACAACAGAAAGAAAACATGAAAAGATGGACCAGTATATATCAATTATAACCATCAATGTAAATGGACTCAACAGTCAAAAGACACAGACTGGAAGAACAGCTCAAAAAACCAGGTCCAACAATATGCTGCTTTCAAGAAACATATTTAACCAAAAAGAAATTCATAGGTTGAAAGTCAGATCACTGAGTGGGGGAGGAGCTCGGCCCACAGAGGAACATCTGGGCGGCCCCTCTGACCGTGCAGATCTCTGGGCAGGTGAGCTGTGTACGCGCTCTGACTTGGATCTCTGAGTCGGGGAGGAGCTCGGCCCACAAAGCAGCATCTGAGCAGCCTTTTGAGCGGAACTCTTGGCAGAAAGCTTAAGGGACATTCTCCCGAAGAGAAGCAGGCCATTGGATCAGCCTTTGCAACGGACCTTTGCCTGGTGAGCTACCCGGGTAATTTATAGCTCAATATTTTGAATCTGATATACAAAATGAGAAGACAGAAGAACAAAACGCAGTCTCAGAACTCAACCCCACCCAGAACAAATCCTGGATGCAATGATATAGGGGAACTAGGAAGCCACACACCTACAAGTTCTGAAATGATTGCATTCGAAATAAAAAAACATCTCCATCAGGCCATAGAAGAGATTAAAGGAGGAATAAGCCACATACCTGCAATTTGTGAAATGATTACGTCCGAAGTAATGAAACAACTCCATCAGGCCATAGAACAGATTGAAGCAGAAATAAGTCACATACCTGCAATTTCGGAAGAGATCACATCCGTAGTAAAGAAAGAATTCCATCAGGCCACAAAAGAGATTAAAGCAGAAATAATCTCTGAGACAAAAAATGAAGTGAAAACTATAATGGAAGAAATGTTCTGCACAGATAGAGAAGAAACAGATAAAAGAATAGAAGGAAATAGGAAACAAATGGAAACGTTACAAGAGCAATTTAGGAATAAATTACCACGAATAAAAAGGTCCAAAGAGATCGCCAGGAATTGAAAACTTCCACTGAAAGCTGGCAAAACCGCTTAAATGAAGTCAAAGATAGAATTTCAGACCTTGAAGACAGCATGGCAGCTAAAGAGCGTGAAAGGAAGGATCTCATAAAGCCATCAAGGATCCAAGAAAAATCAATCAAACAGCTTCAAGATGAGTCCAAAAGAAATAATATTCGAATTATAGGAGTTAGTGAAACAGCAGGAGACAACACAAATGATATAAAAAGAATATTTGCTGAAATAATAGCAGAAAATTTCCCAAACATGGTAAAAGATACTGAAGTACAGTTAATCGAGGCATATAGAACCCCAACAATCCATAACCCAAATAAGCCACACCCAGACATATAATAGTCAAGATCCCAGATATCCAGCAAAAGAACACAATATTAAAGGCTGCTAGAGGAAAGAAACAGACCACCTATAAAGGAAAGCCCATCAGAATCACAGCAGACTTCTCCACGTAAATCATGAAATCAAGAAGAGCTTGGAGGGAGGTATTACAGATTCTGAGACAAAGCAGTTTCCAACCCAGACTGATGTATCCTGCAAAACTATCCTTCAAATTCAATGGAGAAATAAAATACTTCCACGAAAAAGAACAACTGAAGAACTTCATGAATGCCAAACCAGCATTGCAAAAAGCACTAAAAGATATTCTAGACAGAGAAAAAAGTGACCACAATCTCAAGAACAACAATAGAAATAAACCCACAAACAGAACAAGCAAGTAAACAGATAGGAAAAGTAGGAAAACAACAACAAGTAAATAGCATGACTAGAATAAGCCAACATATAACCATTATAACCATTAATGTAAAAGGCCTTAATTCACCAGTCGAAAGGAAAAGATTGGCAGAGTGGATTAAGGAATACAATCCAATGAATAGGATACAGGAAACACATTTTACTCAAAAGGGAATCCAAAGGCTGAAAGTTAAGGGATGGAAAACAAATCTCCATGCAACAGATTCCCAGAAAATAGCAGGGGTAGCTATTATGTTAGCAGACAATACAAAATTCAAACGAAAAACAATCAAGAGAGATAAAGAAGGCCATTACATACTAGCTAGGGGAAAGCTGCAAGAGGAAGAGGTAACAATGCTAAACTTTTATGCACCAAATCATGGAGCACCTAACTTTACAAGCCAAATCTTAACAGACGTGAAAAATCAAATAATTAATAACACTATTGCAATAAGGGACCTAAACACCCCTCTGACACAAAGAGACAGGTCAACTGGGTAGAAACTCAGCAAAGAAATAACAGATCTGAACCAAAAGTGTGAACAAATGGATTTAGTAGATGTATACAGAGTGTTCCACCCCACAACATCAGAATACACATTTTTCTCAGCTGCACATGGGTCTTTCTCTAAAATTGACCACACTCTCGCCCATAGAGCATATCTACCTAAATGAAAAATAATTGAAGTTATCCCATGCATATTATCAGACCACAGTGCAATGAAATTGGAAATTAATGACAAAGAGAACTCCAAAAACCACATAAACACATGGAAATTAGACAACAGCCTACTGAATAACCAGTGGGTCACACAAGAAGTTAAAGAAGAAATTAAAAAATACCTACAAATAAATGAAAATGCAAACACAACCTACCTGAATCTGTGGGATGCAATAAAAACACTCCTCAGTGGGAAATTTGTAGTGATGAATTCATATATAAAGAAAAGAGAAAGAGAGCAAATAAATAGCCTAATGTTACACCTCAAACTTCTAGAAAAACAGCAACAAGCAAAACCAAAAGCCCAAAGAAGGGAGGAGATTATAAAGCTTAGGGCAGAAATTAATGCAATTGAGATGAAGAAAACTCTACAAAAAAATAAGTGAATGAAAGAGCTGGTTTTTCGAAAGAATAAATAAAATTGATAAACCCCTAACCAACCTTATCAAAAAAGAAGGGAAATAACTCAAATTCATGCAATAAGAAATGAAAAGGATGAAATCACTACAGATCCCACAGAAATCCAAAAGATCGTTAATACCTACTTTGAAAATCTTTACTCCCATAGGTTAGAAAATTCAGAAGAAATGGAAAGATTCCTAGAAATGTACAAATTGCCAAAATTGAATCAGGAAGACGTAAAAATCCTGAAAAACCCAATATCAATTAATGAGATTGAAAACATCATTAAAAACTTACCAACAATAAAAGCCAAGGCCCTGATGGATTCACAGCAGAATTCTATAAAACATTCAGAGAAGATTTAATGCCAACACTCCTCAAACTCTTCAATGAAATTGAAAAGGAAGCAACTCTCCCTAATACATTTCTGGAAGTAAGAATTTTACTGATACCAAAATCAGAGAAAGACCTAACCAAGAAAGAGAACTATGGGCCAATCTCTCTAATGAACATAGATGCAAAGATACTCAACAAAATACTAGGAAGTAGAACACAGAGAATCATAAGGAATATTATACACCATGACCATGTTGAATTTATCCCAGGGATGCTGGAATAGTTCAATATTCACAAATCAATTAATGTAATACATCAAGTCAATACAGCCAAAGACAAAAACCACATGATCATCTCAATAGATGCAGAAAAGGCTTTTGATAAAATCCAACCTGCATTCATGTTAAAAACCCTAGAAACAATAGGAATAGATGGCCTTTACCTCCATCTGATCAAAGAGATCTATGACAAACCAACAGCTCACATCATAGTAAACGGACAAAAACTGAAACCATTCACTTTAAAGTCAGGAACAAGACAAGGATGTCCATTGTCACCACTCCTATTCAACATACTTCTGGAAGCATTAGCTAGAGCAATTAGATAAGAGAGAGAAATAAAAGGAATAAGGATAGGAAAGGAAGAAGTTAAACTATCACTATTTGCAGATGACCTGATACTATACATGGAAGACCCCAAAAACTCCACAAGGAAACTCCTGGAATTAATTGACAAATTCAGCAGCGTAGCTGGATACAAAGTCAATACCCAAAAGTCAATAGCACTCCAATACACCAACAACAAACAGACTGAGAGAGAAATTGAGGAAACCATACCTTTTACAATAGCATGCAATAAATTGAAATACTTAGGAATCAGTCTAACAAAGAATGTGAAATATTTGCTCAGTGAAATCTACAGTGCTCTGAAAAAAGAGATTGAAGAGGATTTCAATAAGTGGAAAAACATCCCCTGCTCATGGTTAGGAAGAACCAACATTGTGAAAATGGCCATACTACCAAAAGTGTTCTACAGATTCAATGCAATTCTCATTATAATACTATTAGATTACCTCACAGATCTGGAGAAAATATGCCTTAAATTCATCTGGAACAAGAAGAGACCGAGAATAGCAAAAGCAATCTTGGGCAACAAGAACAAGTCAGGTGGAATCACAATCCCTGACCTGAAATTATGCTACAAAGCTACTGTAATAAAATCAACCTGGTACTGGCTAAAAAACAGACGTGAGGATCAATGGAACAGACTGGAAGATACAACTACAACAAAAAACCCACTCAGCTACCCAATATTTGACAAAGTGGTCAACAAAACTCACTGGATAAAAGATGGCCTGTTTAATAAATGGTGCTGGAAAAACTGGCTTGCCTCTTGCTGAAAACTGAAAATAGACCCATATCTATCACCATGCACCATACTCAGGTCAAAATGGATCACAGATCTCAACATTAAAACAGAAACTCTAAATCTATTGGAAGAGAAAGTAGGTAAAAATCTTGAAGACATAGTAGTAGGAAGAGACTGCAAGGGAAATACTTCAAATAATCAATAACTGGGACCTCATCCTACTGAAAAGTTTTTGCACATCTAAAGAAATCACCGGCAAAGTAAAAAGCAAACCCATACATTGGGAAAATATCCTAGCTGGCTGTCCCTCAGACAAAGGTCTTCTATCTAGAACATACCAAGAATTAAAAAACATGTACCTGTCCAAATTCAAGGACCCAAGCCAGAAATGGGCATCTGAGATGAAAATATACTTCTCAGATAAAGAAATACAAATGGCAAATAAATATATTAGAAAATGTTCCACATCTTTAGTGATTTGAGAAATGCAAATAAAAACAACATTGAGATTTCATTTCACCCCAGTAAGATTGGCCAGTATTAAAATTCACCCAATAACAAATGCTGGTGAGGTTTTGGAGAAATAGGGACTCTATTGCACTGCTGGTGGGATTTCAGACTGGTGAAACCACTGTGGAGAGCAGTTTGGACATTTCTCAGCAAGCTAGGTCTAGAGGTTCCATTCAAACTAGCTATTCCTCTTCTGGGTATTTTCCCAGAAGATCTGAAAACATCATATCACTCTGATATATGTGCACCCATGTTTATAGCAGCACAATTTGTAATGGCTAAATTATGGAAGCAACCCAAATGTCCTTCCACAGAAGACTGGATTAAAAAACTGTGGTATTTTTATATAATGGAATATTAGTCAGCTATAAAGAGGGACAGATTTGGAGCCTTTGTAGGCAAGTGGTCATGGTTAGACACCATACTCATAAGTGAAATAAATCAGAGGTACATCTGCAAGCACCGTATTGTGTCACTTGTGTAAGAACCTGAGGGTGGGAATATAAACTAAGAGCCATAAAGGAAATCTATTTAAAAGTAAAGAACAGATGGGATGAGGGAAAGGAGAAAAGAAAAAGGTAAAAATGTATGCATGTATGTACGTATATACATATGTGCAGGATGGCTACAATGGTTCTCCTATTGTCTTAGGTCACTTAATGGTAAGGAATAGTTGATGACTGGTTGTTTGATCAATCATGTATGTCTACATGTGTTTTCCTGAGCATACACTTTGAAGTTATCAATATGCAAGGCAACAACTATTGTTGGTTTCCTGTTGCTTTGTCTATAATTCAATTTTGATTACTGTTATAGTGCTACTTTGTGTCTCTTTGTTAATGCTTTCCTCTTTTTTTTTTTTCTGTTGATGTAGTTTTTTTTTCTCTCACACTTTAAAAAAATTATATAAAAAAATGAAAAAGTAAGGAAGGGATAATTATGTATGTATGCATGTATGTATATACAACATATCTAACTTAGTTGTACTACTGACTTAGTTCACTTTATTGTAACTAATAGTTGATGATTATTTGTTTGATCAATTTTGCATGTCTATATCTGTCTTCCTGATTATACACTTTGAAGTTATCAATATGTAATGCAACAACCATTGTTGATTCCCTGTCACCTTGTCTGTAACTCAGTTTTGAATGTACTATTCTTATGCTACTTTGTGTCTGTTCGTTAATATGATTTTGTTCTTTTACTTTTAAAATAAAAGTGAAAAAAAAAGAAAGTGAAAGAATATAAAACAATTCTGCCACCCACAGGAGCCCAGAAAAAAGCATGAGCAGCTAGTCTAATTTCAGACAGTGTAAACTTTAAGCCAAATCTGATAAAAATACCAGACAGTACATACTTTTTAAGTGAAAAATGCAAGAGGAAGACATAACAATCATAAATATATATGCACCAGACTATGGTGCACCCAACTACGTAAAACAAAAATGAACAGGCATGAAATAACCAAAAAGTACCAGCACAATTACAGTGTGTGAACTTAATACTTGACCTCAAAAATAGGTCAGCTAGACAAAAAATCAACAAAGAAATATCAGAATTAAAACAAACCTGTGAAAAAATGACTTGATAGATGTAAACAGGCTGTTCCACCTGAAAATATCAAGTACACTTCTTCTCAGCTGCACATGAGAAGTTCTTCAAAATGGGCCACATACTAGCTCACAAAATATGATTAAGTAAATGTAGAGAAACTGAAATTATTCCTTGCACACTATCTAACCATAGCACAATGAAACCTGAAATCAACAACAAAAGAAATCACAAAACTATACAAACATGGAAATTAAACAACATATATCTCAACAACCAATGAGTCACAGAGGAAATTAGACACAAAATTTCACATTATATATAATTAAAGAATATTTCCAATGCAACATACCAAAACTTATGGGACACAATGAAAGCAGCCCCAAGAATGAAATTTACAGTGATATATTCTTACATCAGGAAAATAGGAGGAGCTCAAATCAGCAACCTAATGTTGAACTTCAAATTTCTAGAAAAAGAAAACTAATTAAAACCAAAGCTCATGCAAGAAAGGAAATCATAAAGATAAGAGCAGAAATTAATATGACTGAGACTAAGAAATCAATACAAATAATTAATGAATTGATTGGTATAGATAAAGCCAGGAATACAGTTATTATCACAGGGAAGATGACTGATTGAGTGGTGGGGCAACAGAGATGAGGGAGGAGAAAAACTGAATGATCAAATGGGCCATCATCTGTGTAACTGAGTAACAAAGTTGAAGGTAACATTATGTAGGACAGCATCCAGAGCTAATTCCCTTCTATGTTCTCTATAATTTTGTATTTCCTCAATAGTTTTTGTATTAACAAAAGTGAAGATAGCTTTATATTATACAGCATCCAGTGCTAATTCCCTACTATCTTCTCTATAATTTGGTATTTCCTCTAATGTTTTTGTGTTAACTAATGTGAAGATAACATTATGTAATACAACATCCAGTGCTAATTCCCTACTATATTCTGTATAATTTTGTATTTTCGGTACTGTTCATGGCTTATTCTGGTTCATATGTCTCCATTCTTTTGTCTTGAAAATAAAATTTAAAAAAAGAATTAATGAATTGAAAAGTTGGTTCTTTGAAATAATTATTACAATTGATAAACCATTAACCAAACTCATCTAAAAGAGGAAAGAAAAAACATAACTTCAAACAAGAAGGAAAAAGTGGAAAATCACAACAGATCATACAGAAATTCTGAAGATCATCAATATCTACTATGAGAACCTCTTTTTTGTTATTTCTTTTCCGGTGCTGGGGATTAAACTCAGGACCTTGCACTTGCCAGGCAGGCACTTTATGCCTCTGAGTTATATCCCTAGCCAGAGAACCTCTATTCTGATAACATGGAAAAAACAGAAGAAACAGACAGATTCCTAGACATAATCGAACTGCCAAAATTAAATCAAGAAGACATAAGAGTTCTAAATACAACACCAGCCAATGAAATTGAAAATGCAAATAAAAATTTACCAACAAAGAAATTCCAGGACCTGACTGATTCACAGTTGAGTTTTGCAAGTACTTTAGAGAAGAACTAAGGCCACTAGTGCTAAAGCTTTATAAGGAAACTGAAAAGGAAGCAATACATCCAAAATCATTTATGGAGGCAAGTATTGCCCTGATTCCAAAACAAGAGAAGAATGCAATCAAAAAAGAAAACTACAGGACAATCTCCCTAATGAACATAGATGCAAAAATCCTCAATAAGATACTGCAGCAAAAAAATGCAACAAATCATCTAGAAGATTATACACCATGACCAAGTTGAATTTATACCAAAGATGCAGGGATCATTTAACATGTGCAAATCAATCAATGTAATACAACATATTAATGGAACCAAAGATGAAAATCACATGATAATATTGATAAATGCATAAAAAGCATTTGACAAAGTCCAACATTAGTTCATGAAAACAACTCTACAGAAAATTGGAGTAGAAGGTCTTTATCTTAATCTGAAGAAAGCCATATATGACAAACCAACAGGTAGCATCATAGTGAATCGTCAAAAACAGAAAGCTTTCACCCTAAAATCAGGAACAAGAAAAGGATGTCCACTATCCCCTTTCTTATTCAATATAGTTCTGGAAACATTAGCCAGAATAATTAGACAAGAGAAAAAATAAAGTGAATAAGTGTAGGAAAAGAAGAAGTTAAATTACCATTATTTGCGGATGACATGATACTATACATAGAAGACCCCAAAAGCTCCACCAAAATACGTACAGATTTAATAACTGAATTCAGTAGTGTAGTTGGATCAACCCTCAAAAATTAATACCATTTCTGTACACAAGCAACAAATTCACAGAGAGAGAATTTAGGGAAACCACACTATTTACAATAATATCAAAAACTATGACATATTTAGAAATCATTCTAAGAAAAATCTTAAAGTTCTATACTTTGAAAATTATAGTACTCTGAAAAAAAATCAAAGTAGACATCAGAAAAATCAAAACATATCCCTTGCTCATGGATCAAGAGAACTAATGTATTGAAAATGGCCCTATTTCCAGAACTGTAATACAGTTTTAATGCAATCCCAGTCAAAATATCATTAGCATACTTCACAGAAGTAGAGAAAACATTCCTAAAATTCATTTGGAACCTGAGGAGACCTAGAATAGCAAAAGCAGTTCTGGACAATAAAGGAGAATCAGTGGATATCACAGTCCCTGACCTGAAATTATGGTGACACAAATCTATGGTGATAAAATCAGTATGGCACTGAAAGAAAAAAAAAAAAGACCTGAGGATCAGTGGAACAGAGTACAAGATGGAGATATAAGTAACTACAATCATGCTGAGCCACCTTACGTTCAACAAAGGAACCGAACAAGTTTACTGGAAGAAAGACAGTCTATAGAGACTTTCTTTCTTTTGCTATTTATTAAAGAATAAATGGCACCAGAAAAACTGCCTTTCCCCATGCTGAGGACTAAAACTAGAACCATGTCTATCACCACGTACTAAAATAAATTCAAAGTGGATCAAAAATTTAAATACTAAAACAGAAACTAAATCCACTGGAAGAGGAAATAAGTAGAAATCTTCAAGACAGGTATTGGCAGAAATTTCATGAAAAAATTCAGACTGCATAGAAACTATAATAAAAAGTCAACAAATGGGGTCTCACCTCATTAAAAAGCTTTTGCACAACAAATAATCATCAACAAAGTGAAAAGAAAGCCCACAGCATAGGGAAAAATTTAGCCAGTTTTATCTCAGACAAATGACTTATATCTAGAACATGTAAAGAGTTGAGAAAATCAGGCCCCCAAAATTTAAAGACTCAATCCAAAAATGGACATCTGAGATAAATAAGAACTTCTCAGAGGAAGAAATCCAAATGACAAACATGAAAAAATGTTCAACATCCTTGGTAATTTGATAAGCATAAGTTAAAACAATATTTCATTTAATTCCATCCAGAAAGAACGTCTATCATCAATAAAACAACTAATAACAAGTGCTTGTGTATCTATGGGGCAAAAGGAACCCTTCTGCACTGCTGGATGGAGTGTAGTTTGGTGCAACCACTGTGGAAATTAGTGAGGACATTTCTTAGAAAACTAGGATTAGAGGCTCTGTCCGACCCATCTATTCCATTTCTGTGTATATTCCCAGAAGAATTAAAAATATTGTACCACAGTGATATATGTGCATGTATGTTTATAGTAGCACAATTTTTAATAACTAAAGTTTGGAAAGAATCCAAGTACCAATAAACTGAGGAAGGAATAAAAAAGATGCAGTGTTTTTATACAAAGGAATACTATTCATTCATAAAGAAAGTTAAACTTGAGACTTTTATAAGGTAAATGCTTGCAAGTCAAGACCACACTCTTCATTGAAATAAATCAATCCCACATGTATAGACATCATATTGTTTCACTAGTATAGGAATCTGAAAGAGTAAACAAGACCCACAACGTACAATAGAGATTGTGTGTAGGGAAGAAATTGTACTAAAGAAAATAATAACTGTGGTGGGAGAAAGGGGACTGGAAGGAAGGAAAAAATAAAAAATATATACACAAGAGAGGCATGATAGTTATAGAGCTGGTTTCGCTTGGTTCATTGAGGAGAAAGTTTTCTGCTAGTAAATTTCTGGACAATATTCTACCCCTGTAGCTTGTACTCTGGCCAATTGCTGTGAATATAAAAATGCACAACGTGTTGATTACTGTTACTTTACTATTAGGTTATTTTAAAACACTGGTTTTTGTTATTTTTTTACTTTTTGGTTAAAATTAAAAAATAAAATAAAAAATAATCATACAGTTGTCATAAAAATACTATAGCAGGCCTTCTGAGGTCCATCCAAGTGTTTCACCTTCCTAAAGAATTGATATTATCCTGGGGGACTAAGATGATAATGTTAATTCAATCAGTCATTTTAACACTCATTCTTACATTCTACAGTATTTGTCTCCATATGTATATTTTCTTTGTCAGAATATTTATGTTAAATATTAATTATTTTTCATGTGTTTAGGACAAGCTCATCTCCATAAGTGTCTTTGTTTTCCAAAATCCAAGTTCTTCAAGACAAAATATCTGAAACCTGGTAAGAACAGCAAATATTTTGGCATACAATTTACCCTGATCTGAATTGGCAGATTTTATAATATAAAAATAGCCTTGTTACTAAAAGTGATCTATAAATTTAATATACTCTCTATTAACATATCAACAATATTCTTCACAGATCTAGGAAAAAATGAAAAGTTCATATGGAATCACAAAAATTCCAAGATAGGCAAAAGAATTTTGAGCAAAAAGAGCAAAGCAGCAGGCATCACAATATGTTATAGTATGAGAAAATTTTTAAAAAGGTAAAGAACAACACACAGAGACACGCAGACCAATGGAATAAACATAGAAACAACCCTGTGCACATATAGCCATTTGGTTTTGAGTAAAGGACAAAACATAATCTGAGAAAAGTATTACTTCTTTAACAAATGATAGTAGAAAAACTGAATATCCACATGCAGAAGGCTAGAGCTTGACTACTCTTTCTCAGCCTATACTAAAACGAAATCAAAGTGGATCAAAGGCTTAGATTTTAAAAAGTACACTAAAATTACGGGAAGATAACATAGATTCTGATATATTTTTAAAATAAGTTTCCACATTTTAGACTTAGAAACCATCAAGGACTTCTTCAGCAGAACTCCAACAGTACAAGAAATAAGATGAAGAATCAATAAATGGGATTCCACAAAATTAAAAACTGCACAACAAAGGAAATATGTATCTATTCCTTAGCTAATAATTTCTATGGAAACCTTCATTTCCCTGGAAACTGCTTCCTTGGAACGCCATAGGCTTGGACTAGCTCATCTCATTGTTTGCTTTTATGTGATCATTGTACATGTACCTATCACCTGTCTATCTATCATCTATCTTCTCCAGCACAGAACAAACTGTGTACATTAGTAAATAGAAGATGAAATTTTCTCCATTTACATTATGTCTTGAAAAGAATCACTCAGCTCTTACAGTTCGTTGCACATTTTGCACCAGAATCTTCCACTTATATAAGCTTATGGTAACATACAAATGAAAACAGGACATATTTCAAAGAATAATACCACATAAATAAGAGAATAAATTTTTTGGACGTTCTTTGTAGGTTTCCACGATGGACCTACCTCTGCCCATGCTTACTCTTGGGCAGTGAATTCACTAGGCCGAAGGGAGGGAGTTAGTAGATGACGTCACCTGTTCTACCACTACTACAGTCATGATGCAGTATGTACGGAACTAGAAATCTGTCTCACATTATTCTGAGGCTGTTCTCCAACCTTGTGTCCCTCCCTTCCAGCCATCCTTCCTTGTAAACCATGCATGTAATGCATACAAGGAGAAATTGGAGAGAGCTGGGTAGGAAGCAGATTGCAGGCGGCACAGTGGCAGACTGAGCTTGCCATTTCATCCGAATTACCAAAGCCTGTCACTGAAAGTCATTTCATGGTGTAAGGTGATCCAGAGGCCAGTTTCATCTGTGCCAACAATTCCAATGCTGGACTTTACAATTCAAGAAAGTAGCTCAAAACTGGATTTCATTGGAAAATCATATTTGTCAGTGGCAGAGCACAGCGTATTTTATTTAGTAGTGGGTTAATTTGATTTATGACTTTTAAATAGGTAAAATATTGCCTGGTCATAGTTATAATTTTTCATTTCCTTATTAGCATACGTTTGGAGTGCATAATAATTTAATTTATCTCAGAGAACTATAACACAAATGTATCATATTTTTTCATTGTTAATTCTTCCCCTAACCTCTTTATCACGCCATCTTCAGGCCCCCCTTATATATACATAAAAAGTTCACTCCCTGTCTTATGTCCTGTGTTTCTATTTTCCTCTTTTCTTACACTGGTTATACTTTGGACTTCTCATGTGAAAGAAAACATGGATCTTGCTTGTCATTTTCATCATCATAATCATCATGACCAGCGCGATCAGCAGCATCAGTTTCAGTCCTACGGCTGCAACGCCGAGTTCCATGCGAGACAAACTTGGTCTTTCCCACCGAGGTATCACCCTAGCCGTGCTAATTATTCCTGCCCTGAGTCCTAGAAATGTCAAACTTGATTGAGAAATTTCATTAGACATAAGAAAACAACCACACATGCTCACAGATGCAAATACAAGCTTCAATTTTTATAATGTAATATACTCTATTTAATATACTATTTTGACTGGAGTTCTTATAAGAGCTTTTATGATTTAACTACAGCTGCCTATTTGAAAAGATTCATTTTTCCTTGGAGGATATTATACAGTGGACACATCAACAATGTTTTTCATAAGTTTTAAGATATAAAAACGGGTGGCTCCTATGTCAAACCTTTTAAGAGCTTTTACTTATAGCAAAACTACTACTAGTCATCACTTAAACCTTGAAAGTATAGTTCAATGGTGTTTATAACTATTTGCTTTCCTAGTACAAGTTTATACCACACAGACCATCACACACATACACACACACACACACACACACACACACACACACACAGAAACACATTCATGTATTCTAAGCAGAAACTTTACTGAGTAGTGCTCATGGATCTTAGTGATAGCTGGACAATAGTGTAAGAACTGATAACACCATATCTGGCAGGGGAACTCAATTCAGAAATGTGCAGATCCCTTACATGCTTCCATTCCATATAGATTCTGAATTTGCTTATGGATAACCAAAGATGTTTGAGATATGAATGCCTTTATATTTCTACAAAATATATAAATAAGTGCAGTTTGGATAATGTTACATGATATTTTTCAAATTAGGCCTTTATTATTTCATTTTGACAATAATATGTGGTGAAATTTACAAGTAATTGTTCATATTACTGGGGAAGCCAAGCCTGGAATAAAGCTTCAGGGTGTGTGAAATATACTTCTTTCTGTCTGGCTAGGGACTCATGAATGTTGCATTCAGCTCTAAATTGAAATGCCCCAAATCCTCCCTTTCAAGCTTCCTCAGGGATTGGGAATCACAATGGGAAACATTAATGAAGCCCAGTTATCATCTGGCAATACTGCCATTAACACTTCTTATCACATCATTAGATCGGTCACTGACCATTTCAGAGACAATTAAAAAGAGAGGTGTATACCTGAAAGCAAAACATGAACATAGAGCCCTGTAAAGTGTGCGTGGATAGTGATATAGTCCAGAGAGCGCAAGACATTTTGCCATCCGATATAAGCTGTTTGTAATGCCAGTAATCAAATCAACATCTCCAATCTACTATGGATTATTTACTTGTTAAATATTCTGTCTTCTCAAACTGGAACAGTTACCTAAATACTGACGTTTTTAGTGATGGAAGAAATTCATAATAGCTATGGGTAATTGTTAGTAAGAATCAAGACAGCTATGGACTGGATAGGTCGGGGATATCTCCGTAGCTTGTGAGTACCGCTGAATTTTGAAATAGATAACCGTGTCCCCCTTGGCGTCTTCCTTTTTCTTAGTTTTTTTCTTCTGTGTGAGTTTATAAAGGTCAGATGCCAGTGTTACCTAGAATAAGAGCTTTTGTGGCTGACTTTGAAAGGTTATTTTAGAGAAAACCTCATAAAGAATCAGTACTCCAAGTGCGGCACGGAACGTGGTTAAAGTCATTATTCCTTAAGAGAGCTCATGTGAAGGAATAAAAAGCCCTGGATGTTTGGGTATGAAGGATTCAACCTCCATATACTAAGCAGAAAACAGGAAGCAGCTCACAGATATGTTGACATATGTGACACCGTGTCCACTGCACATCAAATGATGCTGGGATCAATTCGACAAGGATAGTAAATCTTGAGATATCTACCTCAGAATGTAATAGGAGAATGATCAAATTGGATCTTTGTGATAAAGAACAAGGCAGAAGGCTTATTTATCTAGGGACTATAATTCCATAGTGTGTCAAACCTTAGAAATCTGCACAGTTTTATTGCCTGTTGGCGATACCATAAATAACCTGACTTTTGTTTCCAGGAAAATCCTGAAGCTTGGAGTCTTGCCAGAAGTAATAGAATCTTTACTGTATATTTTTCATTAAAGCTGTTGACATTCCAAATTGAGTGAGTAGCTGGTGAATAATATAAATGTCTCTTTAAATTAATTCCATATATTTTATGTGTGGATGATTCCAAATAATTAACAATTGAAGAAATATGTACATTTCTTGTTTGAATGTGAAGTAATGTTTACATCTGATAAAATCCCATTTTTAGTATAGCCCACAATAGCCCTAATTTGGGAACCTATATATAAATTACATTTTCATCTTTAGAGAATTACTCTACTCCTGAGGGTTAAAAGACATAGAGTTGAAGCTGAAATGATTGTGCCATGATATATTCACCATCGGGATGTGGTGTTGAATGAAAGGCACAGTTATAAAATCAGACGACCTGAGTTGACAGGGTCAAACAGCACATCGATGAGAGTGAGAGAGAGAAAACAAAGGGAAGAGTTGAGAGAAAGAAAGAGAGAATATTACATTTTGAGAATTGTGCTAAATTAACATGCAAATATGCTCAGCCAGTAAGTTTAATATAGGAATCTGTATACATTAATTGCTTTCTTCTTTTGGCATTTCTGTATAGTCACTGAGAAAAATAGTAAAATACATAGGAAATGAATTATTATCTTTTTTATTGTAACACTACAATATTCTTTAAAAAATCATTGCAGTAAAAACATTGGTAAAGGTGCTGTTACTGGTTTTAATTTAGGAGTCCAAGGATTGGTACATCTGTGGATCTTACTTATGTAAATCTATTTGTTTTTGGCATCCAAACTACAACAAACATGAGCCCTTAATTATCATTTTCTTTCTTACTAAATTCTCCTCTGCAAGCCATTTCTGAGCAGGATTGCATGTTATTTACTCAATCACAAAACGTAGGTAGCCATGTGACTATCTTTAGAAAATCCCTTTCTCATTGTTTCCAAGAACCATGCGTGAACACACACATATTCTGAGAGCAGCACATTATGCTGCTGTACTGGAAAATGATCACCACACTTGGACACAAGTGACTCTTATCACTGATCATGAAGAAGTGATGCCCGCATAAAATGCAAAGACATTTGAGAAGAACTTATCACATGCCCAACTGCAATATCTAACACAATTTTCCTGGAGCCTTAAGAAATAAGCAAAGTACAGTACAGGAAATGTCTTCCCTTGGGAACAAAAGTGATTACTTTTAAGGTCCAAAGGCCCAGTACAAACATCAGAGTCTCTGAAATTTTTCATATGTTCAAGTCTGCACAATTACAACCATACAATTTTGGCGCTATGCTAACTCAGAAGTTTTGGTTTACCAGATTCCTCATTTGCAAATTTTGATCCCCAATGATTCAATAACAGGAAGCTCCATCTGCTATCAGATGCAAGACTTGTTCATTCCATTGAAGAAGAGCATAGTGAAAATTTCTACTTATTCCTGTGGTACACCCAGTTATTCTACCTACTGAGTATATTTTGATTTTCTTAACAAGCAGAAAATAGCTTAGCACTAGCCAGCCTTTAATACTTGCTACTATATTGAAAAACACCATATTGAGTAATCAGAATTACAATTTTATTTTATTTTAAATATATTTTCTACAATTATGAAAGACAAGCCTCTTAAAAGCATAGAAAATGAAATCGGTTTTGATAGACACTAGATTTATAGCTTGTTTTCACATAAGTACAAATGTAGGTTATTAAAACTTACATATGGAAAAATTGATTTTAAATTTGTATAAATATAATATCAGTCTTCTTATTTTCATAAAATGCATTTAAACTTATTGAATTGATGCAGTCTCTGTAAAGGAAAGAAATACCCCTTAAAAACTGATTTGTTTCTTTCCCCCAAATTCCTATGTTGAAGCTGAATTTAGAAGCTCAGAATGTGAGTGTATTTGGCAAAAAGGACTTTTATGAAAGACTCAAGTTAGAGTACAGTCGTTAAATGCACTCTCATTCAAATCTTCATTCCAAGCCAGGTGTGGTGGCGCACACCTATAATCCCAGCGCTTGTCAGGCTGGGGCAGGGGATTGCCATGAGTTCAAAGCCAGCCTGGACTACACAGAGAGACCCTGTCTCAACCCGCCAATCTTCATTCCAAAGCTTGCGTCCTTATTAAGAGAGAGTGAGATACAAATACAGTCACTATACCCTGCATGTGCAAGGTAAGAACCACGTAAACAGAGTTTAAAAATAAGCATCTACAATACAAGCAAATGCCCCAGGAAAAGCCTGTTACCAAATTGTGGTCACATTTCCTACTCCAAAACTGTAAGAAGATAATTTTTTATTGTTTAAGCTATACATTATAAGGTATTTCCATATGGCAGCCACATCAAAATAGTACACTTCCTTAAGAAATTTTGAATTTCAGTATCCTCTGAAAATAGACAAAAGAATGTAAACATTACTGTGTCTCCAGCAAGTATTCTGATATTCTATATATCAAAATGATAGATATTATCTGGAGTATTCTCTAAACTCTTGAAAAATTAATACAATTATCTTTGACATGTATTAAAATATAACTTTATATTCATTTTCTGATGTTTTCCTACAGGTTAAATATAATTCTGAAATCTAGGCAAAATGAGTATTTGCTTTTAAAGTATTTTCAAATTTAGCATTCTGGAGCATGTAATGATGTTTTAGATATGACATAATTAATTTCTTACTTCTATGAGAAGTTGGCAAAGACAATTCTAAGGTTTCCAATTATACATTTTATGAATGTAAAATGAAGAAATGAATTAAAAACCAAAGGCAAGTGAAAAAAATAAACATGTTTCCATAGCTCAAACTTTTGAAGCACTCTCATCAGTTTGGCATTACACTGGTGAGTGACATTTCATATTAAATATTCATGGTACATAATTACTAAATGAAAACACTAAGCATTTTGAACACATGATGTTCAAAAAGTCTCATTTTGCTCACGATACAAATAATATCTTTAAACATCACCACATATAGGCAATATTTGTTTTCTCAGTTTTCAGATGCGGTGAAAGGGCTCAGAAAATTAATGATTTACCTAGAATTGCATGACTGTTAGTCATTGAAGCTAGTACTATGAGGCAATAATCAAAAGTCAATTTCTATGTCTTGTAAGTTTTACATAATATTTTTAGGACAGATTTCCCTGAAAGTTGTCAGATCACATAACATAGATGCATTGTATATATGTAAGTTTGCATGCGTGTCTGTAGTACACATTTGTCTGTATATGCATACATATACGAGTGTCCAAAGACATGCCTATGCACTTCAGGAAAAGAAAAACTTGTATAAATATTTTAATATTAAATTTATTGAGACATCCTGGGACTAATACAAGTTACCTTTGATCTGTGCAAGTACAAAAGTTGTTCAAAGTGTTAGCCTTTAGTTTCCAGTCACTTAGTGTAGTGAACTACTTGATCATTGAGATTGCTGTGCATGCACTTCCAGTTTATTCTCTAAGGGGTTTTCTGGAACATACAGCATCATCTAGGGTTCCCTATATGAGGGTAATGGCGTCTGTTGAGGGAAAACTTATCTCTTTTCTTTTCCTCAAGTGTGCATGCATTTTTGGTGGCTCTTTTTAAAGAATATATATGAATATATTTGTAAGAATATGTATATGTATATGTATATGTATATGTATATGTATATGTATATATAGTGTGTGTGTGTGTGTAAGCATATGTATGTGTGTGTGTGTGTGTGTGTGAGAGAGTGTATGTATTCACTTCCATATATTTATACCTATAATGGCAGACTTCTTTTACTATATAAGCATGATATATTTTAAAGTTTTAGATAAAGTGAAGTGGTGTAGAAACAAAAAAATTTCAAAAATTAATTCAAGTATTTTGCTTTCATTTCTTCAAATACATTGTGGAACACTATTATATTACCTCTTTATTTTGGGGATACTTTATAAAATAAGCAAATTTCATTCACCTTTTATTCTATTTCAAACTTACCAGAGCCCTTACAATACCATTCCAATCACCATAAAAACCTACAAATCTATTGTAGCCTATTATTTTCATTAATCAGTAAAATTAATCGATTCTAATAGTTTTGGTAAAATTACATGCAGATCCTATATAAAAATCCCTATACTGGTGGAAACAGAAGAAAATATTTATATTTCTAAAATGACCAATCTCACCCACTAAAATTTATACCTATTTTGAAATGATACATTAGAAATACCCTGATCACATTAAAAGAGGCAATAAACTCAGCAAACATCCAAGGCACAAAAACTAAGAGAAATGAACAAAATCTGATGGGAAATTTATCTCAGATTTTGTGGAACAGTATTATAATGATTAAAACTCAGAAAAGAGTGTTTATCCCAATTTAGAAAACAGGTAAATTACATAGGTGAATATATATGTTTAATATGATACCACAGAGCAAAGCTGGGATATAAATTTAGTACAGTGGATGTCTAGCAATGAGTGTAGTGTAACATAGATATCCTGGCACACTGACTGATTTTTCTCAGGGTCCAGTATGCCCTCAGCAAGAACAGAGGCCACAGTGTCCCTTTGTAAGCAATGCTCACAGAAATTATGAGCCAGCTGATTTGACACAGACAAGACCTGAAGATTTATAGACATTCACTTGGGAGACACAGAACTGAATGAAATGGAAAAAAGGAATAAAAATATCACATTGTAACATGCAGTATCTTCAGGTGGGATTCACAGAAGAATCAGAAATCACAAATATTTTTACAGGAATGGGAATGTGCTTCAAGTACGAACAAGTGGCCAGGCATTTAGGTTTTTCTAAGGAATAATGGGCTTTAATCTCAGGAGGAATCTTGAAGATTCTGAGTCTTTAGAGAGGAAAAGCACAACTGCCTAAAGTAACAGAGGAAAAGCATTGGTCAAGTATAACTCAGATTAGCATTTTCATTCAGCAATGTAAAAATTATATTGCTATTATCCAATGCGTTAAGAGTAAAATTTGTTCAAGATGTTATTGAGACATATTCACATGACTCTTATCAGACCATTGCGAGTGACTGATTTTTTTATACTTGTTAGTCAAATTTTGTACACCCATTACAATGTACAACTTTATTATTATTGCTAAACTCCTCTCCGACTGAGAAAGTTTTTTCAATGTGTGGTGAAAAAGCAAAAGACAATATTTTGAATGTTGAATTTCTCACTTGGATCTGTGCAAATCAAAAGTGAGTCTTTAAAGCAGGCTACTAGCAAAAGTGCTTCACATTGGGGTGGTCCCAAACACACCAAGAATACACACTTTCAATTTAAAACACTCAAAAGCTTTCACAGGCCAAAATTTTGTAGAGCTCTTATAATATTTTAGTAAGACTGTACTCTAAAGACAAAAAACAAATAAATCAATGTGTCCCCTGCTTCATACCTACAATTATATCCTTTGTTTTACACCCCTGACCTCCAAGCTTCTCAATTTTTGGCTAACAGATAAAGGAACACAAGAGAACTCTGATAGTGTGTGCATTCCTTTGCTAGGATTACTTTAACAACCTACCACAAAGTGAATGTCAAAAACCCAGAAATGCATTGTCTTACAGTTTAGAGGTCAGAATGCTGATTCCAGTTCCTGGTCTCCTGGGAACTGTGGAGGAGAACCTATTTCCTACTTCCCCTCTTCTTCCTGTGACTTGCCAGTAATCTTCAATATTTCCTGGCTTGTAGAAGCTTCAGCATGATCTTTGCCTTTACCTTCAATTGACAGTCTTACTGTGTGCATACCTGTCCTCTTGCATCTTTCACTTTTAAGGACAACAATCTTAGAACATTGGAACCTACATTAATGACCTAGTTTTACTGGATTACCTCTGAAAATGTACTATCACCATCTACGGTCACATTCTGAGGTACTGTGTGCTGGGCTTCACCATATAAATGGGGGAGAGAAACAACTCAACTCATAACACCTATTATGGTATTAAACTAACCACCACATCATGTTTTCTCGTTACAGAGGGTGAAGAGAGACACCACTATAATAAAATATGAAACACACCATGTCAGTGTCCTTTCAGAATTAAACATTGGTGACCCTCTATACTATTCAAAGCCAGAACCTGTTGGAAAGAAAACTATATATTGTTTTTAAAAGGAAACTACATTTAAGGTCCAGGACCTTTTAGATTGTGTCTTTTGGGGTACTTGTGGGAAATCAAATGCTTAACCCTGGAACCTAGATTTCAGTGGAGAACATTTATTCCAAATGAACGTCGATGCCTTTTCACTTTACTCTGTTCAGAGGTGCGAGAAGAGTATAAGGGAAAGAGCAGGAGTATGAGAACAAAGAAATTCTATAGGCCCTGGCAAGTTAAAGTCAGGACATTCGCACTCTAATACGGGAATTAAGAAAGAGAACTTTGGACATATTAGTTTTGAACTAGGTGGCTTTTTATGGATAAAAGTAAAAAAAAATTCATAACAAAATAATAGGAAAATAACAGTAAATAAATTGAGCATTGATATCTTCAATGTAGTAAATTAGGGTACAAGATAATGGCTTATTAAATCCTCCAATGATACTAGCACAAACCTTTCTTTTCAATGAACTAAGAGAAACTAGTGCAATTACTTTGTATCTTGATTTTATCCTTTTTCCTTCCTTCCTTTCCACTTTCTCCCACCTTTTTCCTTTCGAACAATTTCTTCCCATTTCACAATATATACTCTGCATTTTGGACCTTAATTATTATTTTGGTTCCTCACACCAGGAAGACAGTAAGATACTTATACATATGAGTCTGATTTATTTCACTTGCAAGTGTGGTCTCTATTCGCATCCATTTAATTACAAAAGTCACAAGTTCATCTTTATTTGTAGCTGAGTAATACTCCATTGTATAAAAGACCATATCTCTTTTATCCATTTCTCAGCTGATGGGCCTTTGGGTTGGTTCCAAGTTTAAGCTATGACAAACTGTGCTGCTATAAACATGAGTGCACATATATTACTGTGGTATGACATTCAGTTCTTCTGGGAAGATACCCAGAAGGTAAACAACTGGGTCAAATAGGCTCTCCAATCCTAAATTTTGCAGAATCTCCATGTTTTCCACCGTGGTTGCACCAGTCTGTACTACCACAAACAGTGCAGAAGGGTTCCTCTTCCCCCACAACCCCTCCAATGTTTGTTATTGGTTTATTTCTTGATGATAGACATTTTGTCTGGAGTGAGATGGTATCTCTCTGTTGTTTCAATTTGCATCTCTCAAATGACCAACGATGTGGACCATTTTTATATATTTATTTATTATTTATATTTCTGGGTCTGTGAAGTTCATCTTAGATTCTCATATTTGAATTGGGTCTTTGAATTTGGGGGACCTGATTTTTTTCAATTCTTTATATGTTCTAGATGTAAGTCCTTTGTCTGAAGGACAGCTGTGTAACATTTTTCCTACTCTGTGGGTTATCTTTTCACACTACTGATGGTTTCTTTTGATGTGAAATAGCTTTTTAAATAAATGAGATCTCAGTTGTTGATTCTTTAAACTATTTCTGTGTAGTCTGCTTTTGTTCCTGAAGTATTTGCCTACAACTATATCTTCAAGATTTCTACCTACTTTGTCTTCTAGTAGATTTAGTTTTTCTGTTTTAGTATTTAGATCTTTTATCCATTTTGCTTTTAGTTTAGTGTATGGTGATAGACATGGGTCTAGTTTCACTCTTAAGCATCAGGAAAGCCAGCTATTCCAGCACCATTTATTCAAAAAGCTATCTTTCTTCCAGGAAGAATGTTTGGCCTCTTTGTCAAAGATAAGGTGGCTGAGGATCAGAGGGTTTTGGGATGAGAGGTCATTATTTATTAGATCATTAAAGGTTGAACATCCATTATTTGGAAAATCCCACATGCCCCTTAACATATGACACATTAATCTTACTCTTTCTGAACCATTATTTTATGACTACAGCAAAAAACACAGATTGCGTAACTTATAAGCAATAGATGTTTATTTGGCTAACATTTCTTGAGCCTGGAAAGTCCAAGAACATGCTGTCAGCTCATTGTGTGGGCCTTTGCTTTACATCATCTAATGGCAGAATTCAACCTTGTCACCTCTTTTAACTATTGCATTGCACATTGGACTTCCACCACCTGAAATTTAGAGACACATATCACAGTGCATGCAAGGCAGGAACCTCTTATATGTCACCAGAAACTGCAGTGCTCAGCACCTAGAACTGTCTGTATTTATCTATCAGAGTTAGGATATGTACATTATATGTCTTTCCATAAATGTGTTTTCAATCCAGAAATTAAATTACTATCTAAAGGAAGAAAAATCTTTTACGTCCTTTGATTATTCTAGACTTCTAATGTATATTATGCTACTGAGATTTTTGGACACCTTTAATTTTGTAATTCCTTCTTGGTGATTACATATTTAGGATGAGTCAAAGCAGCCATTTGGAAGGCCAGAGTACATTTTAGAAGGAAATGATCAGTTATAGTCAGATTAAATATATACAGAAAATAAAACAAAAGGATGCTTTTTAAAGATTGTCATTGCTTTTAGGAGAAAGCTAAATTTTAGATTTTTCTCTGCCTTACATTAAGCAGCCTTGAGGATTTTTGGGGATGGCAATGCTCCAGTGGCAGACACACACTAGTGAGAGATGATTTGTGTGTAAGTACTTCCAGCGCACTTTAGATTTGACTTCTAAACAATGAATTTTCTATGGTGAAAGTAAACCTTTTGATAGTGTAAAACAGATCACAACTTTGTCACACAAGGGTTTTGGTCTTAACTTAAAAAGCCAAGAGCAACCCTGGAGCAACTTCATGCCACAGGCTCCAAGAAAGGCTCCTGCCTGGGGCAAAGGCAAAAGTTTGTAAAATACCTGGATGCTGTTAGCTTTCATGTGCTGTTCACGCTGCCTTGCGATGCTGGGTGGCGTCAGGGCGTCAGGGTGGTTAAGCGTGAAGTGAGGAGGAGTGCTGTTTTTCCCCCATGTCTTGCCTCACCTTTCTGATCCAGGTAGCTGTAGCTGTGAGGCTACTTAGAAAAATCACTTCTTAGCCATCAAGTAGATCCTTTATTCACATTCACATTCTGTCCTGAGCATCTGTAGCCTCAGGGTTTTTGTACAGTTTTAGGCTATCTTGTTTTTTGTTTTGTTTTAAACCCAGGGCCACTAACCCAAACTCACAGAGCTGCATCTCAGCTCCTTTCTCTTAATTCACATAGAGTATCACAACAAAGCACATAACAGGGTTTTACTAGAAAAAATCAGCACACTTTTAACTTATTTACACTAAAGTGCTACCTTATGCTCATATAAATTTAAATCTTACTAAACTTTTAGGAATCACCAAAACCCATGAATGAATTTAAGTAATAGGTGACTACTGAATATCTAAACATTAAAAGAAACAATGTACAGTCCTTTATTTTTATCTGTGCTAAATGTGCTCAGAATCCCTTCCTACCAACAGCACACACCTTGTACTTCCTTCTTGGATGTGCTTATCACACATATGCAAGAGTTTATCTTTCTTCATCTTGTGTATTAGGAATAATGCGACAGTGAACATGGACATATAGTTATTTCTAGAGGGTGGTGATGTCATTTCTGTTGATCACATAATCAGAAAACAAAGGGCTGGATAATGTGGTGCTAGTTTTTAGTTTTTCTGAGGTGAATTCACATGGTTTTCCATGACTGTGCGAATAGAACTTCCTGAGAATAAACAGGGTTCTTCCTTTTCACAGGCCCAGGAAATGTGGAGTCAGGTGATAAGAGCCATCCTTCCAAATAGGAGATATATTTCCTGGTGCTTTTGTTTTGCATTTCACCGATCATTAGTCATGAGAAGTACAGGGTGGTATCAGACATGTGTGGGATCTAAAACAGCTGAACTCACAGAAGGGTGGGATGCACAGGGAAGGCAAGAAGGAAACTCTGCATCACAAAGCTAGAAGATGACTATGCTCAAATGCTGTGATATGCACCACTGTATCTACAGTTGAGAAAACTGAAATATGCACTTAGGATTTGTTTGATGTTCCCAAAACATAAAGCAAAGCTTAGCTGTTGTGACAGATATGTTAGCAGACTTGTGTGTGGTAAAAAAAATTCACAAAACATACACATATGCAGTTATCACATTATGTAGTTTAAAATTATACAGTTTTACTTTTCAGCTGTCTCTCAATCATATAAAATTAAGAAGAAAGAGAATGCCATTTGGGATAGGTCACATAAGGTTGGATACCAATACCAACGTAGTTACTGATTTTTAACTACAGATTTTTAAAGTATTATAAACATTTTCTTCCTTTATTGTGAAATTGTGGTTACCGTAGGAAGGTGGAATCATTTTGACCTTTGCACATATTTTGGAAATAGTTGGCAGGAGAGAAATCTACTCCAGAACCACCAGTGTGAAAATAGTTGGAATAGTTCTTTTCTTTCCTTTTAATTCATCACAACATACTGAAAGCTGGAAGAGCACCTTTTAATATTATTAGTTTATTCATCTATTCAATTCCTCAAAAATATTTTTAAAGTTTGAAAATTGGCATCAGTCCTCTTTACCTGAGGATCACAATCTAGTGTGCAATGCCTTCTCTCTCTCTCTCTGCTGTTATTTGGATTAATTAAATATTCCTATCTGTCTTTGTCTCAAAATGCAAATTCTACCACAAGGCTTTAAAGGAAAATCTGGTGAAATATTGGAAAATAGTTTTCAGTTACAATCAATCAGCCATGGCATTTGATGGCCATTGATAATTCACTCAATTTGTGCTGGGTGCATTCTTACCTTTATCAGTGGTTCTTAATTTTAGTGCTATATTTCTATCATCTGCAGAGATTTAGATAAAGATAGAAATAAATCTTTTTGTTCTTTTATCTTTACAATGAAAATAAAATATTTTTGAAAGAATGGAATAGATAAAAAAGAAACAGACATAGAAAATCAATGTCTGGACCCAAATCTAGGTATCCACATTTTTTTAACACTTCCCAGGTTATTAATAGTTATGAACCACTTACATGTGGGTAACACAAAGCTGACCGGTAGATATTCTGTGATTTTTATGTCACCTAGCTCCTTGGTGCACCTTATAATTTCTGGTTATCCATTGTAGGTATTAGCACCTTTCAAAATCTGCCTGATATAGACATCATAAGAATAATTAAACTTGTTTATGAAGTTATAGTTAGAACTATCCTAAAGGAGCTGGGGATATAGCTCAGTGGAATAAGCACCTGCCTAGCAAGCGCAGGGTCCTGAGTTCAATCCCCAGCACCACCAAAAAACAAACAAACAAAAAAAACAAAAAACAAAGAACTATCCTAAAAAAATTATACTACACAGCTTGACTTCTGTAATCAATATAACTTGAAGAAAAATAAATTCACCTTATATTTGCATCTATAATTGAGGACAATACAGAAATACACAGACTCTGCCTTTGTTGTCCAGACAGACAGAAAATGAGAATGTATAGCATATATTCTTTGATCAACACAGTTGCTAATGACTTATTTACTTTATATGCAGATATTACAATATTTCCAAAGAACAACTAATTTACAGACTCATAACCCAAGTAGCTTTTGACCTTCACATAGCTATAAAGTGATTAACAAGTTGGATTACACTTCTGGGCATATTTGTAGTCACATGTGAATTAACTGCACAGAATGCAACTGTTTACTCAGAACTGATTTTCATTTCTGAGTATCTCTGGAAGGATTAAAACAAGCCTTTTTAAAGCTATCAGTAGGTGGAATTTTGTAGTAGAAAAATTCCTTCATAAGTGTGTTGGTATGGCAACACATATCACTTTACCTTGATTGGAAAAGAGGTTCTAAATAATTCATGGGAGGACTAATAAAATTTTTTCGAAGTTTTCCTAAATATCATATAGTGAGAGGCTTTAATACAATCATCCAGTTACTAAGGAAGTTACTCACTCTGATACTATTTTTTATATTGCTGTAGTACAACAGGTTAAAATATTTAATCATAATTAATAAAAATGTAGTACATAAATGAAATTAAGAAGAAATAACATAAGAAATAAGTAGATCCTTATGTTAAAACGTTGATAAAATTATAGTCATGTCCAAATAATTTGTTACTCTTCTTTTTAATATTACAATAGACTTTTAAATCTCAAGGCAAACTTGGTGATAGAAGATAGGAGTAAAAGTTAATTTGGGGAGCTTCCATCACTGGCCGAAGTAAAACAAAATAAAGTGCATTCTTTTATCATCTAAACAAGACCACAGTTCTCCTAACTCATGGGTTTGAGTCAGTGAAATACATGTAAGATTTATAACCCATAGAAGTGGAAGACGATCAATTTGTACT
Source organism: Dinomys branickii (assembly GCA_004027595.1). Lineage (NCBI taxonomy): Eukaryota > Metazoa > Chordata > Mammalia > Rodentia > Dinomyidae > Dinomys > Dinomys branickii. Next base: position 8,794 of record PVLD010012172.1, on the reverse strand, counting down.
TTTTCATGCTTGCAACTCTGTGGTAGTGAAATATCACAGAAATATAAAAATAATTCTCACACAATAGCCATAAAGGTTTAAAATATTTGTGTCCACACGCTGATGCAATTTTACCTTCCAGACTTTAAGGTCACAGTAGAGCTTCTCTCCAGTACACTCGCTACCTCTTGTTGCATTGCTCATGTGAAAGAATGTTGAGACCGATGCAGTTTAACAACATAGTAAATCTCTGAAAAACTCCGTCACTATGTATTAAAGGTAAATTTGAAGTATAATGTATTTTTTTTTTACAAATGAAGTATGCTTATGTGAAATTTATGTCTAAAGTACGTTGGGACATCTTAGAAAGAATAAATTTAGGAAGGAATATCCCAGAAAATGATTTTAGTTTATGAACAAATACACATATTTGCTCCAATAATTAGTGCAGTCTCTTACAGCCCATCAATTTCTCTCAGTGTAATTTATCTTGCAAGGTGCACTGACCGGATCACAGAGAATCACAAAATATGGAAATTCTACACCTGAGTTTCCCTGCACATCTTTCGTGAAATTTTTCATGTCAATCACTCTAGCACATTTAAAAAATTAGGAAAATAATTTATTTCACTGATTTTTCTTGCTCTAACATAACAAAATATTATATGTGACCTCAATATTATCATAACTGTTACTCCAAAATCATAAGTTCATCGTGAATGTTCATCTCTCAAAAAACAATTTTGTACAGGAAATAAGAGGAAACAGGAAGCTAAAGAATTATTTTGTAAACACACATACATGTATATTTATAATGCATTTTTGTCTAATATATATGTAATGCAGAAGTATGAATGTTGTCTATTGCATTTCACATTTGTTCTTAGTAATTCTATCCAAATCATTTGTGCTTTGAGTATCTTGCAATGACTATGTATTTAAATTATGATATTATAGCTTTAAATATTTCAGGCTGGTGCACTCAAATCAGTGGCTATTCTCAGACTATTTCCATTAAAAAGTAATCCTTAACAGTTTAAATGTTTTAAACTGAAACGAAATAAATTTTATACAATGTTTATTGATGACTATCATGAAAACATTTCATAATAAAAGTGCAGAAATTTGAGCAGAGATCTCCAATTCACTCAAGAGGAGTAAGATGTGTCTTTCACAGTAAACTAATGTTAATGTCCCCATCATAACTTTAATATCCTCATTTTTATCAGTTTATGAAAATAACATGGAAATTTGCTATATGGAAAGGCATGAGTGGAATAGGAGGACAAACTCATGATGACCTCTAAAAGTGATGACAAGCTGCAAACACAAAGGCTCATTAAAGAGGTTGTACAATTAATTTTGTAAACACGTTCCAAACCCAATTTGGCAGAAGAAAGCTGCAAATATTCCAAGGAAATTTATACTGTTTATCAAAACTTGGGTGCTTTCCAACTAAAGCCACTAATGAATTTTTTAAAATGTAAACTTTTAAAATCTTTAAAGTACTTTAGAAATTCATTATTGCTCTTTATAAATAATATTAGGAAATCTTGGACTATGCCAAATTTTCAAATTTTATTATAAGTAAAAATATTGAGATTTGTACCCATACTTTTCCATGTGACTAGCCAAGATAAGACAGATATATAACAAATTGAATAAGGCAAGTATTTTAAAAATTCAACAATTAAGACATACTTAACTGCAACAAAATATAAGCAGAGAAAAGGGGGCTGGGGATATAGCTCAGTGGAACAAGCACCTGCCTAGCAAGCGCAGGGTCCTGAGTTCAATCCCCAGTACCGCAAAAAAAAAAAATCAGAGAAAAGTGTCAAATTAAAAAAAAAATCTATAAAGAACACTCTTGGTTTTTTTTTTTTTTTTTTTTTTTTGTGGTACTGGGGATCAAACTCAGGACCCTGCGCTTGCCAGGCAAGCGCTTATTCCACTGAGCTATATCCCCAGCCCCTAAAGAACACTCTTGGAAATAAATTAAGAAGCAACACCAGTTAGTACATACAGCCTTTAGACAGTTAACATAATTTAAGAAGGAAAGAAAATTTAAGGATGGAGTATAAAACTACTGAGTAACCGTCACCCACAGATTAGTGTTGATCACTCAGTACTGAGGAGATTGAAATCCCAGTAGCTGAAATGTGATAAATCAGAAGCCAGGGCAGTGCAAACCTAAGCACCTTCCACAGATTTCCCAAGATGCATTGACTTGGTAGGCGAACTGAAGCCACAGACTTAAGTGTTTGCGAGAACTATTGGCCAGGATTTTTCTTTTGCTTTATGGTCAAAAATCATTACAGAGGGGCTGGGGGTATAGCTCAGTGGCATAAGCACTTGCCTGGCAAGTGCAAGGTCCTGAGTTCGATCCCCGGTACCTGAAAAAAAAAATCATTACAGAATTTTCAAAATGCCTGTCCAAGGGAGTTAGGCAAGAATTGCACATCTGGAAGGCTTTCGTTGAATTTTATAGAAGTCTGTAAAACGTCCATGTAAATTATCAATCTATATAATAGAATTATAATATGCCAAAGTGCCATGAGTAAGTTTTACAGTGTAGATCTGATCAATAACTGAATGAACTGCCACTAAGCTGGTGACAGATCTTAACTGTTTACAGACACTGAGGTCTCTTTATGCGTCTTTGGAAATCTGTGGAAGGTGCTTAGGTTTGCGCTGCCCTGGCTTCTGATTTATCACCTCTCAGCTACTGGGATTTCAATCTCCTCAGTACTGAGTGATCAACACTAATTTGTGGGTGACGGTTACTCGGTAGTTTTATACTCTGTCCTTGAATTTTCTTTCCTTCTTAAATTATGTTAACTGTCTAAAGGCTGTATGTACTAACTGGTGTTGCTTCTTAATTTATTTCCAAGAGTTTTCTTTACATATTTTTTTAAATCTGACACTTTGCTTATACTTTTGTTGCAGTTAAGTATGTCTTAATTGTTGAATTTTTAAAATATTTGCCTTATTTAATTTTTTATATATCTGTCTTATCATGGGTATTCACATGAAAAAGTATGGGGACAAATCTTAGTTTTTGTCCTTGTACTATAACTCAAATTTGAGTTATAGTACAAGTCATTCTGCTTTGCCTGCTAGGGGAATCCCCAGACAGTCCAGTTTATCACTCAATAAATGCATAACCTTGGAAAGTATCTCTATGGTTTAAATTTCATGTGTATCATCACTGAAAAAAATTATGATACTGGTGTTACCTATTGCCCAAAATCCCTGTGAGCATTCAATGAAATAACCCATGACTGATGACAGATTTACAGTAAAACTCAAGAAGAGAGGCTGTGTGAAACAAAATTTGTTCCACAAGGGAATGGGGAAAGATCATATAAAAATCAGAAACAAGGAAAAAGTAAACATTGAGAAGCACATGTTTCTGTTTCTCTGTTTAAGATGAAAATAGTCTGGGTGTTTTGGAAGTGGATTTTAAAATGGAGTTTTATGCATATATTGAGTTGAGCCTACCTGCCTCAGACAAAGGTGAGTCCTCTGAACAAGTGGATATCTATTGGCCTGCACCAACAGGGAGAGAAGTGTTCACTGGAACAGTAAGAACGTGGATTCAGGCGGGGTACCCTGGTCTCTGTCATCCTCAGAGTCTCACACTTGCTGTATGAAATTTGTTGTATGCTAGGGGAAAAATCCTGTCCATGCATGATGGAGTAGAGGCAAATTGTGTAATTTTATTTATGCTCCAGAGTACAATCCTATTCAATGCAACCAGGTCATCCCTTATGAATTTGAAGAAAAAATATTAAATCTAAAAATAATTAAATTTAGGATGATATTTGAAGTTACTAGTAGGTCACTTAGAAAAGATTTTTGTGTTCAGAGCAAATTTGTAAGTTGGTATATTTTTCCAAAATAAATAAATTAACTTAGCTCATAATATATACAAGTTATATTTATTACTAAAGACATTAAACTCCTGTACTAAGGTTATAATCCTTTATATGAACTACATGTATGAGAATTATTTCCATATGTAGATACAGTCAAATCACTTATTATCTGGCTCAGAATTTTTCTTTTTTACATGTAACCAATTTAGAGTAAACTAGAAATGTTCTAAATTTTTACAGGAGCATAATTTGTTGATTGTTTACTTTAGACCCCTGTTTTAAATAAAAATAACAACTTGTTAAGAAATAACATATATTTAGAGTTCAACAACTTACATATTACTGGTGGTGTGAACATTGAAAAGATTGCTGAACTTCTAAATTGCTGTGATAGCTTAATGTAAAATGCAGTCAATGAATTTTCTAGATCCAGCATTGCATATTGTCTTTTTTTATCACACATATTTGAAATTTCAATGATTTTCTCAAAAGCCATATATGTTTGCATTAATTTGATTGCTTCCTTCTAACTCTTCATTATATAATATTTGCTTGACTTTGACTCTACCTTCACTGTGTAGCCTAAATTGGTTTGGGATAGGAATATTGTGTTATTTTTTTCATATTCCCCATTAAACATATCATTAAATTTTTTGCTTCCTCTCTGAGTTATTAGATGTGGAAGAAAATTATTTCCAGTCTAGACCTGAAATATATAGTGTCCTTAATTTTGTATAGCTTTTGTGTGCATGGTCTCTTTTATAGAATTCTGATATTTCATTTAAATTTCAATAAAGACAGTCTAGAAAATATAGAAATTTATTTTGGACTATCCAATTAGGAAAATTTAAATTTATAATCACTTGTTTGATCAGAATAATACATTTTAATGCCACTTTTATTAACCAACAATGTAAGTCAATGTAAGTCACATAAAACAGAAGAACGTTAATCAAATTGTGAACATTTAAGAAACGTCAGCTCTTCTTCTCCCCTTTAGGATCACTTCATGTTTTAAATTGTTTAAACAAGAAAAATTGTCATTGTTTATATTTGTCTTACCTATGTTCATAGTTGAAATTCTAGATTATGAAATGAGGAGGACAGGATGGTGAGTTTCCCTCTTACCACGCCTCTTCATTTCCTTGAGATACCATGAGTGATACTCCCCATGTAGTGCTCCATCCATCATGCACATGCCCAATTCACATAAAAAGATTGACCCGTGAGGTTATTCTGCCAATACCTGTGCCATCAGCATGCCGTACCTTTAAGGATATGTACCTGTGTGCATTTCAATTTTGAGTGATACTTACCTAAAATTTTCAGAGTTTTGTTCCACCATCAGAAGAGTATTACCACTAATATAAGGAAAGGAAAACAAAAATATGACTCCAAAATTGAAATTCAACATTCTTTAAAACCTGAAATCTCTGATTTGTTGTGTTTAATTATATTTTAATACTTCATTATTGTATTTATATTATTATGATGAATGTTTATGATTTTTATAATTTTATTTTTGTTAATTACTTAGTAATGTTCCCCATATACCAGTAACATATAACAGTAGATCATCTTAAAATACAGTTTCTGAAATTTATACTTATCCTGTATATCCAATCAATACATTGAAAGAATATTAATAATATTTTGACTTATAACGTCTCCTGGAAATACAACACTTGATTTTATTTTAGGGCATATAGTTGAAAAAGACATGAAGCAAAGGCATAACATGAACTCTTCCATTGCCAATTGGAGGTGATCTTAACATATTTCTGTAGTTCAAAAGTAAGGTTGAATTTGAGTTTCACATCAGCTATTTCAATCATATGGGCTAATTTGTAAGGGAGCGATGGAATATTGGAATATTGGGCAGATGCTCTCGGGTGAACAGACAGATGGTTAAGAAAATTCTCACAAAATGGTGGACCGCAGAATTTTTTGGTTGCAGCCAGTGAAGTAGTGGTAATGAAATGCAGAAGAGGTAGGCTAAGAAATCTCTTGCCAGAAAGATCTTCAATAGTAAATATAAGAAATTATATTTTATTCTTGCTGCTTGTCCTATTACCTCAGATTGGCTACCTTATCATGCTTTGGTCTTCTCAGTGTCCAAAATCCTAGGACCAATACCCCTAAATTATGTATTTACTTCTCCTCCTTCTCTCGTTCATGTATTCATCTTATTATCCTTATTGTCTTATTGTGATTATTTTCCTGCAAAGCCCTGATTAATATACCATGTAAGTACCTTATTAATATAAGTGGGATAATGCATGTAAAATAGTTTAGATAATGCATTGCAAATACTATTGACAGAAGCATTCGACATTGAGTTTCTGTAGCTGATGTCAGTGAAGTTTCTTCTCCTATGATAAGGTGCCATGACTTGTAAGATTGTTTATTTTCAAAGAAAGAAAATCATATGTCTACAGTATAACAATTATTTACTTTCAATACTTAATGCAGCATAGTTCACAAGATTTTTGTCTTATAACAATCTTTACTGAGTATATAACAAAATGAATATATAACTTTGAAGGTTGCTAGCTTAAAAACAGATGTAAGCATGTATTAAAAATATCCTCATTCAGCTATACATTTCATAAATACTTTTCAAAATTGCATATATTGATTAGTTAAAAGAAATCCCATATTTAGGAGAAAGAACAGCATATAAAAATAATTCTGTTATCAATTTCCTGCATTATCTAGTATGCCATATCGTATTTTTCTCATATAACCACAGAGGTAATTTCTCTGCCAAATTACTTGATTTTTACTAAGAACTAAATAGATTTTTATATTGTTCTGAAACATTCAAATAATGAAACTTTTTCTTTGTTATTTCATTTTCTTTCTTTTCAAGATCCCATGACAATAAATACTATTGATTTTTTTAATCCTTGAAAATATAAACTTTCCAACCATAAAGGGCACAAGTCTCTTCAATATTTCCTCAAGGTACTGAGTGCAAAATTGGTTTCAGAAAGAAAATTGCTGACATTCAGCTCGCACCTATCTTTGGCAAGTGATTGTAACTTATTTCTTTATGATACTGTGAGATGCACCAGTAAAGAGGACTTTTAAGACCCATGGAGACATTTGCTCTATTCCCAAGGCAGTGGGGGGAATGTCATAACTGAAATCTAGTTCATAACTGAAAGCGCATGGGGATAGATAGAGGAACAACTTCTTAATCTTCAATACAGTTCAGTAAATGGAGCAACGTTCCTTGTTTGTAGTATTCTATTAATCAAGGAAATTCTTCAAATAGCATACTCCCATACTTTTTGACTTTAGATAATTAATACCTTTGCAGAATAATTTCCATGAACAAGTATATTAAGCTTAATGTTTTCCTAGCCAAATTAACGTTTCCCATAGTTCTTGTTATTTTGAGTTTTCAACTATGCTCATCACTAACAAATAACAATGTGCAACACATAACCAGTGCATTCTAATTGAGGTAGACTTCTGACGAGATGTCTTTTCAAAGGACAGGATACTTAAGCAAGGTTGTTGTATTGTTGACCTGTGCAGGTCATATATATCAGTGAAAGGTGTACTACCACAAGCATTAGAGGAAAAATAAAAGAATTGCATAGCTAAGTTAGATGAAGAATGAACGGCCACTAGAGACAAAACAGTAGTCCTTAGTGTTCAAGCACAGTTCACATAATCGCAGTTGCATTACTGGTGCCTACTGATGCTTGTTTTTTCTATATTGTCTCTATTTCTTACATATATTTTCCTTTAATTTGACCTATTTTTGTTGAATAAAAGTAATGCTTTTTGTAAGTGGCTAGAGTTCTACTGTGAATTTGGCTCACTAAGCTGCTCCCTGTCATTGTCATGTTTGGGCTCTGCTTCTAGAACATCTGTCACCCCACTCTCCTCTACTTTCTCATCCAATCCATGGTACCTTTTTACTCATGACTGCAACTCATGAACTGCTTCCCCTGTCTCGTGCTTCAAGTAACTTCAGTAACTTCAGTCATCTTTCACCTTCTCTCTCATGGTTTATTTGCACCCTAAATATACAGAATTCGTTAACGTATCTGACAAAGCAGCAATCTGTGCCAGGAATTTTCCGAACAAAAAGACAAATCCCTAATCACAGAGAAGTCCCTGCCTTCACTGAATATGCATCAGTGGTCTGATCAGCTCACTGAAACACTACCATTCCTGCCAAGCTTTCTTGCTGTTACTCAACAACCACTCAATAGGTTTGCAACGCTTTCGGCCAAGGTACATACATTGACTCAAGCAACTTTGAGTATAGTAATAAGATATGGGTTCTTATATTTTCTAGGGGAGCATAGTTACAGCCCAGATGGAGAAACCTGGTACCCTCTTTCAAAACCAAATGCCTTGATTACAAATGACAAATTCCAGTACAGGAGTATAAAGAAGTTTATTTGATAGTAAATTGATTATGTTTTTTAAAATAAATATTATATGGTTCAAATTTCATTTTCTGGAATATTCTGCCTAAAAGAATACAAACTCACTTTCCCTATATGTACTGGGTGTATGCAAATGATGTTTTCAGTCTATGCCTAGATATTTCTTTCACTTCGCTGCAAACAGAAATATTACTCTTTTTTCCAACAAAGGTGAGTTTTTTCCTCTATAGCTCTGCACTGATACCACTGTATGCTAAACAAAACTTTCTATGTGAAATTTTGATGTAAATATTAACACATTAGAATCCTATCAAAAGTTAATATATTGTGGGACGAAGGAAAGGAGAAAAGAAAAAGACAAAAATGTATGTATGTATAGAGGAATATATATGAATATACATATGTGCAGGAGGGCTAACATGGTTCTACTATTGTATTATATCACTTAATGCTAAGCAATAATCGATGACAGGATATTAGATTAATAGTGTATATCTGTATGTGTTAGCCTGAACACACACTTCG
>PVLD010012171.1:0-61670 GCA_004027595.1 Dinomys branickii | reverse complement strand
GATGCAATCGTTTCATAACTTGCAGGTATGTGATTTCCTGGTTCCCCTGTATCCTCACATTCAAAACTTGTTCTGGGTGGGGTTGAGTTTTGAGACTGCGTTTTGTTCCTCTGTTTTCCCATTTTTGGGTATCAGATTCAAAATGTGGAGCTACAAATTCCACAGACAGTTCAGCAGGCAAAGGTCTGCTGCAGAGGCTTCTCCAATGGTTACTTCTCTTTGGGAGAATGTCCCTTAAGCTGTCTGCTGAGATTTCCGCTTCTACTCCCTACCCCAAGACCTGGCCGGGGCGAATAAACAGCTCGCCACCCCAGGATTCTTGCAGATAGGCCACTCAGGTGTTCCTCCCTGGGTGGAGCTCCTTGCCCCCTCACAAAACCCGTTGGGGCGCCTAAGTAGGTCTTCCCACCCGGGAGATCCCGCAGTCCTTGAAGCTGCTTTGATGTCTCTCGCTGGGCTGAGCTTCTTCCCGATTCAGGAAAAACCGGTTAGAGCGCGCACTTAACTCACCCTGTGATTGTGCAGACAGGAGTGCTGTTCAGATGTTTTTCCCTGGATGGAGATTTTCCCCGACTCAGAAATCCCGCCGGCCGCTCGCTGTTGCTCCAGTTCGCACAGCGCTGGCTGCGGGGGTGGGGTTCTGAGCGGGATCCCGGAGCGCTGCCCGGTTTGGCGCAGTTTTTCCGAGTAGCGCGTTCTCTGTCGGGTTCAGGAGCTGAAGCCGTTCTTCCCTCCGCACTCGCTCTCTCGGCTGGTCATCTTCTTCCCGGAAGTCCACATTTCTGTCTTCATATTGCTATATTTCATTGTTTGGGTGGTAATCCTCTGGGAGGTTCTCTCTCTGCTGCCTACCCGGTCGCCATCTTCCCGGAAGTCCATCTGCATTTCTTTTAGGCTTATATTTTCAACCTCTTTCTCCTTGTGTCCAGGTAAAAACCTGTACAGGAGATCCTCTTTGATTTGAGACTACCTAATTTCCAGACTCTTATCTGCAAAATCTTTCCAAAAGGGAATAATCCCCAGAATGGAAATGCCTTTTTAGAGACCTCTGGTCTGATCCTTTATTAGAACAATGATACTTTGAAATATAAGCCTTAGTTTGAAATTACACTGTGCTACTTACAAGCTTTGTGATTATAAACAACTTAATTTTCTTTGGGCTGCAAACTCATCTGAAAAATGCAGTATCACTCACTATCTACTTCACATATTTGTTGTTTTTGATAAAACTAAGAAGAAAAATGTCTACTTAGATATTTGACATGGCTACATTAATAGTTGAAAGTCACAGAATATTTATTAAGCATCAGGGATTATGCCAGGACATCATTTAATATTCACAGAAACTTTAAATCTCCCTATTTTAAAAATTCTAAAACTTAGACATAAAGAAGCAAGAAATTTGTACAAAGACAAATAAGCAGCAAAAGCGAAATCTAAATCCATGTGTATCGAGCTTCTCGGTCCACCCTTGAGCACTACTCTATCCTGCCTTCTACATCAGGGCTGCTTTACTTCCATTGTCTCCTGAGACAGATGCTCAGCTAAGCCAGGTGAGGCCTCTGATCACCTCCTTTGTCATTGTGGGGATGAGGCACCCAGCAAAAAGTGTTAGGGGCAAGCCTAAGAAAAAGGCAATAAACCAACTTTAAGCAGTTCTTGCGTGACATGAGTAGTGTTCAATAAAGACCTGCACAATAATTAGATCTTCCAGCCCACACTCAAGCTTTACTTTTCAACTTCAAGTGCAGCAGTCATTTTTCTGTGCTTGTCCATGAGGCTACCCAAATAAGATGCAGGTTATGAGCCTAAGACTTGGGAAGACTTGTAAAAAAAGCCCTCCACAAATACACAAAAATTTCAGACATAATCATTTACAAAGAAAAAGTAGTTCCTAAGCGATGATTTTTAAAACTGAAGTAGAGAAGGTAATAGTTAGCTCCTACGACTGGATTTTTATGTCTTAATTTTCACCAACGAAGACACTTGGAGAATGGAAAAAAAAGGCAGACGTCCATTTGGGAAAAATAAAGCTACAGCCTCATGGGTGTTACACCCACTCCTGACACATGTGAGTTCTAGAGGCCCAAAGTGAAAGAATTCATCTTCCAGACTCTGCAGAGTATCAGCCATGCTAAATTCAGACTTGGTTCTGGACAAGCAGAGACACAGAGGCAGGTTTAGCTCACACCACCACACATGGCACACACTGCCGGACACTGCAACATCGTGTCAACAATAGCAGTAGCAGCTTTCTTTGTGCGGCTGTTCAGTGTATTCTTTCATCTTAATATTTTCATTTTTGGTCTTTGCAGATGGAATAAACAATCTAAGAACAGATAAGCAATTGTTCCAAAGTCACACACACACACACACACACACACACACACACACAGTGAGTGACAAAATTTGGATTCAACTCCATCCGTGTCTGTTCCAGATCTCAGGCTTTCCCCACAATGCTAAGCTAGAACTTCTTGTGGTGTTGCTTTGTGGGTAACAGATTCTATAGCATCCATTTTGTTGGATAATACTTTCCCTAACTATAAAATAAGTTAATGAAAGACATTTATTAAAAGACTAAGACAATATTAGGACATGGAGAAATACACTGTATTGCCTTTGAACTCCTCCCTGAAACCATGACCATAATACTTTTGGCCATTCTACCTCTGCCCCATCTCTGTCTCCTACAGGGTGTGACAAGCCTGGTACTCACCTCTGGGAGTGACATAACAAAGTCATGCAATTGAGCCTGCTTTGCAGCAGCTATGACTCTTTCCATGGGAATTTCTCTGGTGTTGTCTCCATACTTGATGTTGTCCTTTATGCTACAGGCAAACAGCACTGGTTCCTGGGAAACAATCCCGATGTTCGAGCGCAGAAACTGGACATTCACTCTTCTGCTGTCGTGTCCATCTATCATCTGCCAATAGGGATGATGGGAAAGGGCATAAAGTTTTAGAATTCCAGTAGTGAGGAAAGTTCATATTCTGGAGCTGAGTGGTATGCAAGATATTTGTTTTCCCTAAGAAGCAACATTGCCAGAGTCCTAAAGAATGAATTGTTGGGCCGGGGATATAACTGAGTGGCACAAGCTCCTGCCTGGCAAGCTCAAGGTCCTGAGTTCAATTCCCGGGATGAAAAAAGGAAAAAGAATTGAATTCTTTTTCTTTTGATCTCTATAACTGGTGTCTGTCAGGAGCAGTTATAACACCAATGAGGCTATAGTTTTATTTTTCCTAAATTCTAGCTCTACAGATGGTACAATATCTAGAAAGATACTCAGGATAGTATTTAGTTTGAAAATTTCTCCTTATACATTGGTGCAGCATAAACTCTGAAGGTACCCAGAATTGTTCTATTGTGAAGCTCTGTGAGTTATGAAAGGATTTATGTTGGACAACATAGGGATCAAATATGTGGTCTTGATTTTACAGATAGCACTTTCTCAATAACTGAGGTAATAAGTTCAGGGAACAAAAAAACCTTTTGCCCACTTAGTCAACAATCATATGTAGAATCATCTGCCACAAAGATTCCATGCAAAGCAGACTGTATTTGTTATACAAAGTAAACATAATATCTGTTTCCTAGAAACTCACATTCTAGAAGGCAGATAAAAAGTATAGTACTCAAATATCTACCATTAGAGCTGGCTCACTAAAGAGTCCTAGAATATTATAATATTTATTTTTCCAATAAAGTATCTAGCCCTGTGATATCAGAAAAAAGATTATATTACATGGTATGAATAGGTTATATTTTAGATAATTTCCTAGCAATGGAAAAAGCAAACCATGTTAGAAAAAATATAAGGCATTCATCAATAATATTTATCCTTCATTCAACCTATTCTACTTGATTTCCATAGTACTGTGCTTACATCTGCAAAGCACAACTTAGCACCTAGAAATTGAGCTTTTTGTTAGTGTTGTACATGTGCATTGTGAGCTCCTAGTAAGCAGAAGACATACTTTAGGCTCCTTAAGAATCTCTCCCAAAGAGTACTGGACACCTCATAGGTAGCTAATTAAGTGTTGAAAATATTAAAAAACTGCATTTGGTAGCTTTCCTAAGAGCAAAGAGAATTTTAAAAATTAATAAGCTGATATTCTTCTACTTAAAAATGTTTGTAGACATGTTGTACAATGATGGGACAAAAATACACTGTACTTGTAAAATTCAAGCAAACAATTATTTCCTCCTGGGCCTTGTTCCCAACTTGTGATCCAGCATTTGTGGTGCACATTCAGAGAAGTGCACTTAGTAGTCACACTGTTGTGGCACGGTCACACATGATGCGCTCAGGTCCCAGCACCTCACATGGTTCACAGTCCACCAAGCCAAGGAGCATGACAGAGCTGGCATTTTGGAAAACTGAGCCTTCTCCCTTACAGAGGTTGGACCGCCAGTGCAATATGTTTTGTGTGTTCACCCATCACCACATTCTTTCAAACAACCAAAAATCTTTACATCAAGATTCATAACAAAGTGATTATAAGTTATGGCAATAAAGTTCTGCTACTTATTTTCTTAACTTCCTGGATTCTGCCAATATCTCTTCGCTTGCTTGCTTGTGTTATGCAAGGAAATCTTTAGCTGCCTCTTTTAAGTTTCTGTTAGCAATTCTGTCCATAATTTTATCTATCTTCATTGCAATGACAATTACACTCTTCAGCAAAATCAGAGTGGATACTTTAAAATACTAGGATTACGTTATTGATCAAGTATGAAGCAAAATAAAGCAATTTTAAACGCATCCCTCTGAACCATTTCTTAGAAAACTATTTGTGGATGTGCTTCAACAAAACTAGGGTGAAAACCAAGAAAGGGTAAGATATGCGAACAAGAAAACAATGGATCTAGACTAAGAAAACATTGCAGAGCATTCATGGGGTAACAAATGTTCAATAGGCAGAAATTAGTCCAAACCTTGATAAAAATGAAGGAAAGAAGCAGGCTCTCAGAATAGATGAAAAAAAACAAAGACTTTGGAAAAAATATTTTTAAAAATTTAAAAGCAGAGAAAACAAGAGAATAAAAGGACCTTTTGTAAAAACACTGTCAAGAAAAAAAATATTCTATAATGTCTCACTACCTGACTGTGAGATGAACAATACTTACATAATTAAAAGAAAAGCTTTTATTTAATTTTGAAATTTTGGAATCAACCTATAGTGAAAACAGGAATGATATTTTTATAACACATATTATTTGCTCTTGCTAATATTAAAGAATGGTTAAAATCTGAGAGCTAAAAGGAGGAAGGCAGAAGTAAGAAAAAAAAAAAAAAGGATGGTTAACATTCTCATTTTACGAAATTTTTTTTTTTTTTTGCGGTTCCAGGGATTGAATTCAGGACCTTGTGCTTGCCAGGCAGGTGCTTATTCCACTGAGCTATATCCCCAGCCCTGCATTCTCATTTTAGAAAGCAAGAATTCAGGGGATATTATGTATTGGGTAGAAAAGTCATAAAAGTATATTAGTTAAACTTACAAATAGATTTTAAAATGTTGTAACTGTATTGAGACAACTGGGTAAAAAATGAGGAAGGATAAAGGTAATCTAACTTTTCATGTCTTAAAAAAATTAACAAAGCCGGGTACCATGGTGCACACCTGTAGTCCCAGCACTCAAGAGGCTGAGCCAGCAGGATTGCCCTGAAGTTCAAGGTCTGTTTGGGCTACATAGTAAATTCAAAGCCAGCCTGAACCGCTGGCAAGCCCTTGTCTCAAGAAACCAAACGGGGCCGGGGATATAACTTAGAGGCACAAGCACCTGCCTGGCAAGCGCAAGGTCCTGAGTTGGATTCCTGGTACCAAAACAAACAAACAAACAAACAAACAAATTAAAATGTCTACAAAGGGGCTGAATTTGTTAAATCATGAAAAGAGCAGCATGAATATTTCAGAGACAGGGAAGTAAGCAGCAAGAGATTTTAAAACATCAAGTGGCTAAAATAGTTGTCTTTCAGCAAAGAAACACAAAACACTGTTACTTTTGTTTAAAATCTTTTTCATTACTGGATTTTGCTATCTTTTAATAGATTAGTTGGGAGGAGGGAAGGAAATACTGTGAAAGAAATAAGCAACAAAACAATTCACCCATTTCTCAGATATCCTTGCCAAAGCTTTATCAATTTGAGCTCCTTGTATCATGTAGGCTTAAGCTTCTTGCACCAGGATTTTCTCTGATTTTTCATGATCAATTCCCTTTCTTCCTCATTTATCATTGTGTCCCCCATCACCCCCACTTTTTCCATTCCTGTCCATTAGTTTCCTGATTAATCTGCATGTTCTGCTCCATTTACCAGTAAGTGAGAGCTCTTCCCAAACACACTCATCCCCAGCTTTGCAGTGTGCCCGATTTTCTTTGCCTAACTGGTCAGCAGGCCATCTGGAACCGGGAGGATATGACAGAAATTGTGAGGTAGACTCAGGTCAACCAGCAAATGGCTGGAAATGGGCTAAGTGTCCAAGGCAAGCACTTTAGAGGAAGCCTAACAAGGCACATCTTGGAGACCACTTTTACAGAAATTTTTGGTAGAAAGCAAACTTCTCAAAAGCATATGCATTCCTTACCACCTTCCCTTCATCAGGATCATAGAAACGTTCCAGCAGCTGAATACTGGTGCTTTTGCCACATCCACTGCTTCCAACAAATGCCATGGTCTGTCCTGGATTAACTGACACTGAGAGACCGTTCAGGACTCGCATATCAGGGCGGGTAGGGTACGTAAATTTACAGTCAACAAAGTCAATCTTCCCCTGGAAATTGTCCTGTAGGTGGGAAGATTGGAATTACATATGTTCCTACTGGAACCTAGAATAATAAAACAGCACCTAAATCTACACACCATGTCACCAAATATAGACGTAGCAACTCAGTGAAATGACATTCTATTCCCTATTTTGACAGGTGTAACATAAAGAAAGAATTGAGCAATAAAAAGACATTTGATCTTTTATTTCCATTCTAATCTAAGGAGATTTTCTTGTCATCCTCTCCTTTACACAGCACGTGGACAAGAATAGCTAAAAGATCACGGAAACCAGTCACTATCTGAACCTTTGCAGCCCTGTTTCCCAAAAGACTTAATATAATAACATCATACTTGAAATGACTCTGAAAGAAAGTTACCTTGGGTCTGTAGAGCAAAGGTGAATGTTTTGTGGTGCTTAAAATCTGAATTACGAACTCTAGATATGAATAGATATTTAATAGACCACACAGGGACTATGCTTTTATTGCGCTGAAGGAAAAACAGGTCATTTGACCAATTTAAAAACATTCCAGAATTCAGTTTACCTTTACTAATGTTCTGGTTTGCTTTGCTTTCTTGAACATATGGAGATTTTTTAAAATAGGAAAGATTAAAAACACTTCTGGGAATAATCAATTAGAAGAAAAAGTATTTCTTGTTGATATTAAATTAATTTTCTGAGCATTCGGATGAGCTAAAATCTGTGTCCAGATAAATATGAATTCAATCATTACCGTTGGACAAGAAGAACTTGTTTTTCTACATTCCACACCAAAATATCCTAATTGTGTAGGTCTCAAAAGACATCTGGCTTCATTTATTCCGGAAGTAAATGTGCTTTAGATGACCCCGATTTTAGCCTTCATTGGTGTGATGGGCTTGGATGTGGTTTGCCCTGGAAACTTGGTCCCTAGCATCATGATGTTGAGAAGTGGTATGGCACATCTAAAGGCTGAGGTATAGTGCGAGGTGAACAGGTCACTGGGGGTACTGCCTTCCAGAGGAATTAGTGTAAGTTCTGATTAGACCCTCGTTCATCCCTGAGAGAAGCTTATTATAAAAAATAAGAGACTAGACCCTCCCCACTCCAGCTTCCCTCAGGCATGAGCTTCTGCCTTGATGCCACTCATCATGAGGGAATGTTGATAAAGGGCCATCAACAGAGGCTGAATCAGGGCCACCTGATCTTAGGCTCTGAGCCTTCAAAACTGTGAACCTTATGCATTGAGCAGCCTCAGATATTTTGTTATAGTAAAAGACAATGGACTAATAAAATTACATATTGTTGCTTTATTCAAATGCCAACTTTATGAATGATTTTAATGATTACTTCACTCATTTACATTCATAAATCCATTATCTCTTCATTCTTAGCACATGTAAATGAAAGCAGAAACTTGGAAGCTAAGTGGCATTGTCTGACCAAATCCAAACACGTACGACACATATGCACAATTTCCCTGGTTCAACACTTACCCATCTTTCACCCTCATTACTATATACACTGATTGGAG
Source organism: Dinomys branickii (assembly GCA_004027595.1). Lineage (NCBI taxonomy): Eukaryota > Metazoa > Chordata > Mammalia > Rodentia > Dinomyidae > Dinomys > Dinomys branickii. The sequence goes on along the minus strand of PVLD010012171.1, from coordinate 53,390 downwards.
GTCTTCGGTCCAGCAGTTGAAAAAAGCGTGCAGCTGATACTTTAGCTTTGGCATAACTTGGGGTGTAAGAGAAGGCTCTCCCAACAGCTGTTGCACTCAGTACGACTGCAGAGATCACCCTGCAATCAGACAGAGACCCAGGTTACAGAGTGTTGCGATGTGGTTGGTGTGACGCTATAATAGCCAAGAGTTTGAGATCTAGACCTGGTTCTGCAAGAAAGGACTGAATAGACTTGAGCAAGATATTTCAGACCTATCTGGGTATATGGGAGTTAGAGACTGGCAATCTTCAAATGGTGTTCTATGAAAAAAATGGGTGAGGGGTGAACTGGATAGGTAGGGCTCAGACCTCCAAAGAACCTCTTGAGCTTCTTATTGCATTTCTTTTGTTTGAAGGGGAAAAGTTTGACATTTACTTTTTAAAAAAGAATTGGGACCTGAAAGATCATGCAAGATAGGGTTAATTCTCCTAAAATTCTAATATTAGATAATAATGGATAATCAGTTTTATGTAATTCATGGTTTAAACAAGATTAGAAAGACAACAGCTTATACCCTTCTACTTGGCTCAGCTCTAATAATATTCAAGATAGATTTAATGAATGAAAAGTGAGTGAATGATAAATATGATGAGAAATAGCTTTACTACTGCATAGGCTATGATGTGAGAGGAAGTCCTCCAAACTGTCCACCTGCCACCCTATTCACAGAGAGTTTGGCCATGGTGAAGGTCAGGGCAGCAGATGTGTCTGTGTGCCTTAATGCAAAGTTATAAGCAGAGTTGCAAATCCAAATAGCTCCAGAAGTCCACTCCAAAGCTTAAGAAATGAGAGAAGCATTCAAAATGAAATGAAAAATGATGGACAATCACTTTCCAGTTTTTAAAGCAAGGTCAGAAATTGGGAGTTTTCTGTAGTCCTTCAATTTTCACATGTTGTCAAATAGTTGCTGGAAAGTTGTGTATAAGTGAACAAAAACAAGTCAATAGTTGGTGTTTTCTGATTGGGTTAGTAGATTTGAATATCAAATATTTAGAAAAGAGACTCCCCTGTGGTTATAGCAGAGGAGTAGAAAAGTGCTGGAAGAAAGATAACAGGTGGAAAAGAATTCACGGCTGGTGAAAGAAACCCAAGAGAACAAATTCTTACTGGCATTACTTTTCCTGAAGGTGTCTCCTCACTGCCTCCCACGACATGCATGTATGTGGGCACCCAGTCTGTAGACTCTAACCTCTAAAAATGTGAGAAACTGGGCTTAAAGCTATCTTATGAGAAAAGCAGACTCAGGCATTATTAAGAAAGGAACTTAAGGAGGCCTGTGTGGTCTATATTGTCTCTACCTATGGGAAGTCAGCTAGAAACCTGTTATCTTTTCATGAGACTAGTAGAAGTCAGATATGACAGCCCTATGAATCATCTTCTTCAAGGCTTCTGAGAGGGTTTCTCAGCATTAGCAAATGTAGTAGGTCACAAAAATGATCACATTAATTCATCATACCGTGCAATCCTTTGCAACACGATTATTTTACTTTTCTCATTGGATGGTGGGCTCGATGTTGCTATTCTTTAAATCCGGGCATTGTTATGTGACTTTATTTGGCCAGAGAGACGTTAGAAAATGTGACACATGGAGAGACTTAAAAAGTTCTTGCACACTGGTGTTTGTTCACTTTTGTTGCACTTAGAACTCTTGAGACCATTTGTGCCAAAAACAACCTGACTACTGGAGAGGCCATGCAAGGACAGTTATATACTCAGAAGCTTGACTAACTCAATGCAGGCCAGGAGAACTACCTGATAATCCACCATCTTGAGAAATAGTAAACACTCGCTGTTTTAAGACATTGAGTCTGGGATGGCTTGTTAGGCAACAAAAACCCTAAGTGATACAGCCAGGCAACTCCTTAGGATGCTGCTCTTTTCTGACTTTGGTGGGATATTTCTCACCTGAACACATAGCTGTAATGGAGCCCCTCATTGGGGATTAAGTAACCTCCATATCTGTAGGAAACAGAATTTGCAATAAATGATATGCCTTGGGAAAAGGCAAAGCAGAGTCCATAGACATTTGCTTTTTGAATAGCTGTCTTGAATGACTTCTCCAGCTCAGCCTCAAATCCTTCAATAAAGTGCTTCTGTAGTCCAATCCCAGAAACAGTACGGATGTTACTGAGGGCTTCACTGGTAATCTGAAAGATTAAACAGTATTAGGAATAAAAGAGCAGAAATAACCCCTTTGTGATATTTTAACAACTAAATGGATGAGATCTCATAAAAATAGCAGAATTTGGCACAGATTGGAGGTGGAATTGTAGCATCTGACAATACAGAGAAGTTGCTGGAGGTCAGCCAAGCTGTGCCATGAGGTTTTTTGTTGGCTAAATTCAGGTTCTATTAGTTTTTGCATGGCTGTTTTGGCTCTACTTGTGAGGGAGAGAAGGGTGACGAAAGTACCCTTTGAAAGCTTTTACATTTCTTGGCTAATTTCATTGGAAATGTCTAGAATGGCTACCTTTAGGTATCTTCAGAGACAAAAGACCATTAATAGTGTAAATTTAAAATATTGTGTTCTACTTTTCTTAAAAATTAACCTGCCCAAAAATTATTTAACTTAAAATTAATGTCATTCTGTCTACATTATAAATGTGTGTTTCAATTGTGCTCTAAGGTGATTAATCCATCTTTCTAAATGAAGGTCCTACCCTTAAAAAAGGCACAAAAGTGGACACTTTGTATCACTGCATATAGAATCCTTTGGCTTTGTCTTATGGAGCAGTCTTATATCTGTTCCATTGTTCCATGAAAATATACAAAGCTTTGGTTATACTAAATTTGCTAATAGTGAGTGTGCGTATGTGTGGGTGTGATTTTTTTTAACCTGACAAATGTTCATGTTACCATTCTCTCATTTGCTCCTTGATGACCAGATACTAACTAGAATAGACTTTTGACATAGTTAATATCATAGGCAAAGTTAACACCTAAGTATATTTGAAGCCTGAACTGCAGCTCGTGATTCTGTTTGGAAAAGGCATTTGGCGTGAGCCTAGAAGACACCCAAGTGAGACAATAAAAACCTTGTGCCATTGAGGAGACACTAGTTCCTTCTGTGGCCAGCAGAACTCAGGGAAGAGAAAATCTAATAAAACTGAACTGTTACACCCCTGCATGCGAGAATACAACAAGTTGTGATGTGGGACCTGGAACTGTTTTAGAGCACACTGAACATGTCAACATCTGCATTTACCCCACTATTTCTCCTCACCTGCTGAAATCCGTGCATTTTAGCTCTGTGGTCACAGACTCTGGGCACAGGCACATATGCAAAAGGCTGGTGGAAGGTTGCTAATTGTGCATGTCTGTGAACTATGGATTCTGAAGTCTCTGTATTTTCCATTTTTAACAGTTCGCCATAAGCAGAAACTAAGAGACATAGGATTACCTGGCCTGCCTTCTCCAGAGCCTTTTTGTCTTGAGCAGCAAATCCTGTCAGCATTTTCGTCTGTAGGGCTCCTGATAAAGCCAAGAAGGGGAAGAAGCACACTATGACCAGGCTGAGTTTCCAGCTAAAGAGGAAGGCAATGATCAGGGCCACCAGGACGTTAGTGAAGGAATTGACCATCATCCCGATTTGAGAGCCGGCAGCCTGCAAACCAAAGCAACCGACCCAACTCAGACACACAGCTTCTTTTATCAAATGCCATTATGTGAAAAGGCTATCTGATACCAAAAGAAAAGGTTATTTTTTATTATGTAACATATACATAACATAATATTTATCATTTTAGCCATTCTAAATGTACAACTCAGGAACACTGAAAACATTAACAATGTTGTGTGACCATCACACCTATACCCAAACCTTTTTCATCCTATCCAGGAAAATCTCTGTACCTATTAAACAATTACCTCCTCCCCCCTCCCCCATGTTACTGGTAAATTTGCCTATTCTGGGTCTATCATAAAGTATTTGTCTTTCTGTGTCTTTTACTGAGATCATCTTTTCAACGTTCATCTACATTGTAGTGTGTATTAAAATTCCTTTTGAAGGCTGAATATATTCTATTGTAGGTATATTCCACATTTTGTTTAATTGAGATATTTGAGTTATATTACTACCTTTTGGATACTGTGAATAATGCTGTTATAAACATTGCTTTGTTCAACTCTTTCCTTTCAATTTTTCTGTATATAAACTGAGGAATGGAATTACCAGATGATATGATAGATCTTGTTTGATAAAAGTAGGTTCTTTTAAACGCTAAGATTCCTTAATGTATTTGAAAGCCATATTTTAGAATATATATTTTGTTAACAACTTCTTTGGAGTTCAGCTATTGACTAATATTATTTTATAGGTATCAGAGCTAGAGCAGGTTACACATGTAACCCTTAAGCAGGCACCTATGCACTTGGTTTGTGGATAATATTACTTATTAGTCAGGAGAGGTTATGATTTACTCTATAATTATAGTTTTGAAGTTGAGATTAGTTGTGAGACACTACTTTGATTCTCACTGAAGTTATGCTGTTCAGTACAGTGTTATATGCTGTCTTAATGAACAGTAGTTAAATCAAAGTGGATGAACAAAAATAGACTCAGTCTCAGTATACTCAGGACCACTGTGGTAATAATCTATATTGATGAAAAGTATTCTATGGGCTTAAGTCTTCATTTTCCTTGTAGCTATTCATTGACCAAAGTTTGGTGTACTCCATGTCGAATACATTTGAGTGGGTACAGCTATGTGATTTCTTAATAAACTGTAGAAACTTTGGTATTTTTAAGACAGAGAATGTAAAACAACTAAAAATTATTAATAACCATTCAGTGCTCAGGCAGCGCTATTCAAGAATAATGTGCATCATTATACTATATTGAAGACATAAATGTGAGTATAAGAACTTGTGCTACAAAGAATACCCATGCATCACTATTAACTCCTTTGGAGACAGGGGTAAAATAAAATTAAGGATTTCTTTTTTCTACGGTCATATTCCTAGCAGTAATATTTACAATAGCAAGGAGGTGAAAACTCAAATGCCCACTAATAGCTAAATGACTAAACAATGTGATATAAACGCACATGTTAGCTTCCTGTTACTGTAACAAATCCCAGAGACAATCAATTTAGAACGGATTACGTTTATATTGGATCAAAATTTTGGAGGTTTCAGCCCATGGTTGGATGGGTTTGTGGTGAAACAATACATCATGGAGGGAGCACATGCATAATGGAGAAATCTACTCACTTTATGGAGATCAGGAAGGAGAGGGGACGAGAGAGAAGGAAAGAGAGAGGGAGGGAGGGAGAGCGCCAGCCCAATTCCCCTTCAAGGGCATGTCCTCCGTGACATAACTTCTTTCAATGAGGCCCCACCTCTTAAATCTTCATCAACTCAAAATAGTGCAATGGGCTAGAAACCAATCCTTTAATAAATGGACCTTTGGGGGACATTTTGATTGTAAATTACACCAGCATACAGTGAGTATTTTAACCATAAAGGAATGTAGTTCTGATACATTCTATAACAAGGCATTAAAAAATTATGTTAAGTGAAATAAGCCATGGAAAAGGGATAAATTTTATATTATTCCACTTATATGAAGCACCCAGAATAGTCGAATTCATAAAGACAGTGACCAGAATAGTAGTTACCAGAGACTAGGGACCAGGATGGGAAGTTACTATTTAATAGGTGCAGAGTTTCTTTTCAGGATGATGAAAAGCTTTCAAGATGGATAGTGGTGATGGATGGACAACAGTGTTTGTGCACTTACTGAAATAAGGGTTAAAGGCATAGAAAATCTGCTCAAAGATGTAAAAGTGGTACAGGAGGCCTACAGAACCCCAAATAGACATGACCAGAAAAGACCCTCACTACAACATATTATGGTCAAACTTTCAAACATCCAAAAACAAAGAAAGAATTTAAAATCTGCAAGAGAAAAAGGTAAAGTTGCATTTAAGGGTAACCCCTTTAGATTATGAGCATATATCTCAGCAGAAATCCTACAGGCTGGGCATGGTGGGTGTGTGTGTGTGTGTGTGTGTGTGTGTGTGTGTGTGTGTAATGATGCATTTTGAGTCCTAAAGGAAAATAACTGCCAACATCACAAAGACAGGCTACCCTTCAGCATCGAAGGGGAAGTGAAGATCCTCCATAAAGCCAGAGGAATCACTGGTGACCAGATAAACTTTACAAAGGATATTATTTCCACAACCAGAAGTGCATGAAAGATACCAGTGACCACCATTTTGATAGCACGTGAAAGCAGGAATCCCACTAGAAGAGAAGATACACAATGGAGAAGTAGAAGAGAATCATGAGTCATCAACAATAAACCAACAAGCCACAAAGGTGAATACAAGAAGAAGAATCAAAGACTGTTCAAACAACTTAAAGAAAATCAACAAAATGACAGGCCTTACGTATACTTTTCATTAATAATTCTGAATGTAAATGGGCTTAATTCTCTAATGAAACATTTAGACTGGCTGAAATAATCCAAAAGCAAGATCTACAACGTATTTCCTACAAGAAACTCACATCACCAGTAAACACACATGCAGACTGAAAGTGAATGGATGGAAAATGATATTCCAAGTGAATAGAATCCAAACTAAAGCAGGGTAGTCATACTCACATCTGACAAAACAAACTCTAAGACATACACAGAGAGAAGAGGCAATGAAGGTCACTGTACAATGATCAAATGACCAAGTTAAAAAGAAAATACAATGATTATAAATCTATGTGCAACTAATATTGGAGCACACAATTTTATACACCAAACACTATTAGACCTAAATGGAGAGATAGGCTCCAATACAACAATAGTGGGGGGTTTTGATATCCTAGTTTCACAATTAGATCATCCAGACAAAAATCATTTTAAAAGCATAAGAATTAAGCTGCATTATGGATGAAATAGACTAACACAGTCTCTTCATTGATGCATGAAATTTTCTCTAAAATATATTATATTTTAGGCCACAAAACAAGCCTTAACAAAATCAAAAAAGCTTAAAACCATAGCTTGTATCTTTTCTGATCATAAACGAATGAAACTAGAAATAAACAGCAATAAAACTTTTAGAGATTATACAAATACATGGAGACTGAATAACACATTTTAAATAAACAGGCCATTGAGGAAGTCATAAGAGAAATTCAAAAGGTCCTTGAAACAAATAAAAGTGGAAAAAATCATACTAAAGCCTATAGGATATAGCAAAAGCAGTACATTGAAGCAAGTTTGTAGAAGCAGGTGCCTTGATTAAAAAAACCAGAAAGACCTTTAAAAAACAACCTAAAGATACAGCTCAAGGTCTTCAAAAAGCAAGAAGAAAACACTCAAAATGAGTACAAGGAAAGAAATGATAATGGTCAGAGCAGAAAGAAATTAAATACAGTTAAAAAACTACAAGGGGTCAATGAAAAAGGTTTGGTTCAAAACTGACAACCTTTAGCTGGGGTTGGGAGAGAAAACCTAAGTAAATAAAATTAGAAAGGAAAAAGGAGACATTCCAACTGATACCACAGAAACTTAAAGAGATTACTTTGAAAAGCTACATGCTAACAAAGTAGAAAAGTAGGTGAAATAAACAAACTTCTGGAAACAGCAATAAAAAGTTTTCCAACCAAGAAAAGCCCAAGACTAGATGGCCTCAAGGTTGAATTTGACCAAGAAATAATGTCAATGCTTCTCAAACTATTTCACATAACTGAAAGGGAGGGAACCCTTACAAATTCATTGTATGAGATCAGAATTACCCTGCTACCCAATCCTAATAAGGATATAAAAAGCAGGAGGGAGGAGTGGAGGAGGAGATAAAAGAAAAGGAGGGAAAGGAGGAGGGAGAAGGGGAGAGAGGGGCAGGGAAACTAGAGACCAACATCCCCAATAAACAAAGACAAAAAAATTCCTTACAAATTAAATTCAACAGCACATCAAACAGACAATATACCATGATCAAATTGGTTTCAAACCAGAGGTACAAGGATGGTTCCAACTACACAAATCAATGAACATAGCCACATAAATCAAAAGAAGAATAAAAATATCATATAATCACCTCAATATAGGCATAAAACTATCTGATAACATTCTTTCATGATAAGAGCCCTGAACAGATTAACTCTAGGAAGGTCATACCTCAACATAACAAAGACTACATATGACAAAACCATAGCTAAGCTCACAGTGAGTGGGGAAAATCTGAAAGCATTTCCTGTGAGATCTGGAACGAGACAAAGGTGCCCGCTGTCAGTGCCCCCATTCAGGATAGGGCAATGGAGCCTCATGTCATGAACTTAATTCATTACACAGTTCTGGTTGCCAAATGCATTGGTTGCAAACAAAATCAAATTTTCACATCAGGTTTAATGTAAATAAGGTTAATCTGTTCTGAACCATAGGTATTTTTAACCATAAAATTTAAAACAAAACATAGCACTGTATTTTGTTCTCTTTCTACAGTAAGAAAAGAGAGAACATTAACTCTGCTCAAGCTGACTTCTGGGTTGGAGGACAGAAAGATGAGTGGGGAGGAGATTATTGTTCAGAGGGAGAACCCCCCTCCATAAGGACATCGGGGAGATCTCCTTCAGGAGTTTCCTCTTTTCCTTGTCTCTTAGGAGCTGCAGAGTCAATTTTGATGAAAAATCCTAATGTCACTTGTTTTTTCCTGTGCTGCCTCACCCTCTGGAAACCAGAGAACACGTTATCAAATATTCATCTGATTCAACACTGTTCATTACAGTTATGGTGGGGTGGTGCTTCTCAAAGAAATCCCAGCATTCACCCCATTTCTCCATAATGGATTTTATCACATGACCGCCACCCTCCTCCCTGTCTTCCTCTTCCTTGGCAGAATGCTCCTCAACAAGAGCCTTCTGCTGCTCACTCTGGAGCTCAGCAAGTTGTTCTATCAGCAGCCCCTCCTTACGGTCCTCAACGAGCTCCTCTGTATCTTCATCACCAACATCCAGACCCGTCCTCTTGCCCATGGACACAATCTCTTCCTCTCTTTGTGTATCAAACCCTTCAAAGTTATGTTCGGTCACAAATTCTGGCCACTGTTTCCTTCAGGCTGTTTAAGGTCTGGCACATAATATCTTTCCAGGCTTTGTCAATGAAGTTGATGCCATGGAGGACATTGAAATGTTTTTTTCAGAATTCTTCCAGAGTCGAGGACATCTTGTCAGTGACGTCAAAATACCTGGTGAAAAGGGCTTTTGTGTACAGTTTCTTGAAGCTGCAGATCCTTTGCTGGTCCATGTGCTATAGAAGAGGTGTCGTGTTGGTGGGGGGGACTTGACCTCTACAAAGTCATACTCAGTGTCCATATTATTCACCAAGGCTGCAGCGTGCGCTGGAGCACTGTCCTTCAGAAGAAGGCAACTTTCAGGCTGTTGGTTGGCAGAAAGATATTTCCTATCACTGGGTGCAAACACTTCATGCAGCCATTGTTCCATGAACAATTGCCCTGTGACCCAAGCTGCCACACTGTCCCTCTACATGACAGACAGTCTGGCCTTGTTCACATTCTGTTCCTTAAATGTATGAGGGGTCTGGGAATGGTCCACCAGTAGTGGCTTAATGTTCAGATTGGCACTTGCATTTACACACAGCAAAAAGGCCCATCTGTCCTTCATGGGCTTGTGCCCAGCAGTGCCTTTCCCACCTGAAAGATACAGATTCTGTTCTGCATCTTCTTCCATAAGAACCATTTCATCACAGTTGAACACTTGTTGAATGATGTACTCTTCTGCCTTCATTAATTCCATGAATTCTTCCTTGTAAGCTTCTGCAGTCACCTTGTCAGAACTGGAAGCCTCTCCATGTCTTATCACATGGTGGATGCCACTTCTTCTCTGGAATTTATTAAACCACTCTCTACAGCTATAAATTCATCACTTATTGCACCTGGAGAGGGATTTTCTTCTAGTAAGTCACATTGCAATTTCCTGGCTTTTTCACAGATCATTGCTTTACTAACACTATCACCTGCCAGCTGCTTCTCACTCCCCCACATGGACCAAAATTTTTCCACCTCTTCCAGTACTTGTGTCCTCTGCTCAGGTAACACCATTACTCCTTTTGCCATATCAACTCCCTTAATGACATCTTTATGCTTCAAATTAGTTGAGGTTGTTGACTTTGCAATCTTGTACTTCAGGCCAGCTCAGTCCCACAAACAGCATGATCATACTTTTCTACAACTTCTTTCTTCGGTTCAACGGTCATTTTCTTCAAAACCTTTGTATCGTTCTTGCTGTGCACTTCCTTGTCACCTTCATTACTGTTCTGCACTTTTTTCACCCCACGCTTGCTCTGTGCTTTCTCTGGATCTGCACTGGATTGAATAATAGTGTACAGTACTGTATGAGCTAAAAAGCACACACAAAGCCTTCGCAGGAGGTGTGCACAGGTCTGTGACTGTGACCTCAACTACAGGAGACCATGACCATGTGTCAGAGCAGGGAAGATGGTCATGTTCGAGTTCATGGGAGGAAGATGTCTGTGGCTGTGTTTGCTACCTAATACAGAGTTCAAGAATGGAAGCAAACTTTTGCTGAATGCTTCTGTTCATGAACCAAATTATTCAAGAACCAAAGCATTCACAAACCAAGGTATTACTGTACTAGAAATTTTAGTCAAAGCAATTAGGTAAGGAAGAGAAATGAAATACAAATTGGGAAGGAGGAAGTCAAATTATCCCCATTTGCAAATGATGATTCTGTACAGACATAAAGATCTCACCAAAAGCCTATTAAAACATAAAATTAATAAAGTAGAAAGATAGAAAATCTGCATACAAAAAGCAGTAACTTTCTATATACCAGTGATAAATATCCATAGAAAAAATCATGAAAACATTCACAATCCTGTTCACAAAAGCACACAGGCACACACACATACAGAGAAAAAACACCAAGTCAGAGGAATAAAAAGGCTCTACAGTGAAAATTACAAAACATTAAACAAATTGAAGAAGACAGTAAAAGGTAGAAAAATATCCCATGTTCATGGATTGGAAGAATTAATGTTTTTTAAAATGTCCAAAATACCCGAAGCAATCTACAAACTCAATGCAATGTACACCAAGATACCAATGACCCATTTTCACAGAACTGGGGAAAAAAATCCTAAAATACATATGCAAGCACTAAAGACCCTGAATTGACACAACAACCTTGAGCAAAAAGAACAAAGTTGTGGGCGTCACAATGGGTAATTTCCCTTCTTCCCACCCCCATTTACAAAAGCTTTGGGAGGGGAGGGGGATGGGGAGAAAAGGAGAACCAAGACACATTATGTACAGGTACAAATTCCCCATGGTGCATGTGATCACTATGTGTATCAGAAGAATATCAATAAAATTAATTTTAAGACATACTACACCACTATGACAAAAATAAGTTAGTATTGGCAAAACAATAGAAACAAAGACCAGTGAAACAGAATAGAGTCTACATATCTATACCCAATTAATTTTTGATGAAGTTGCCCAAAATATCCATCAAGAAAAAAACCCCTCTTCAACAAATGATGCTGAGAAAATAGAATATACATGTGCAGAGGGTTGAAACTTGTCCCGCATCTCTCATCTCATACAAAAGCCAATTTAAAATGGATCAAAGACCTTAAGTAAGATCCGGAACTGTGTAATTACTAAGGAAAACAGATAGGAACTGTGTGGGAGGGGAGGGTGGTATCGGGTTTTGGGAAATCTAAGCTTCTGGGCCTAAAAGTAGTCTGAGAAATGAATCTCAGGAAAATCTTCCTCAGTTGTTATATACAAAGGAGATGCCCAATGTTGTTAGCTTTTGACATGCTCCATAACACTGATTCTAGGCTTCTGCTTCTGTTTGTCAGCATTATAAATGGTAGGAAATGTATGCAATCTCAGTAGTTACTATTCTAGATAAAAACTGCAGGAGATTATCAGGCTGTCCCATGGTAAGATCACCTACCCCAGTTAATACACCCTTGGTTTCCTCCTACTATGGTCTCAGCGTGCCCCTCCAAAGCTCGTATTGAAGCCTAATCCCCACTGTGGTAGAATTAAGCGGTGGGGGCCTTTGGGAGTTGATTCAGTTATAAAGACTCTGCCTTCACAAATAGGATCAAGGCCATTCATCCTAGCCCCTTAGATCTTCCTGCCAGGTGAAGATGCAGACAGAAGGTGCACCTTGGAATCTGAGAGAACAAGCCTTCACCGGACACTGAATCTGTGGGTGCCTTGATCTGGAACTTCCTCACCTAGAGAGCTATGAGGAATAAATTTCTATTACTAATTACCCAGGCGAAGGTATTGTGTTGTAGTGCCCTAAGTGGACTGAGAGAGCCGGAGCTTACCCCTTGAACTTGGGAGGCATCCGTAGCAAGTCTTGTGGCCAGTGCCCCAGGGCTATTTCTGATGTCATCAAACCAACCAATGTCTTGCCCTAGCATTGCCTTGAAACCAAATTTACGCAGCCTTTTTGTGAGGAGTTCTCCAGATTTAGCAAAAGTATATCCCTAAAACGTAAAGAAGGAGTCTTCAGTGAAACTTTTAAATAAAAAGGAAGGAGAATAGCTCAGCCACTTAATGAAAAATAAAATCCCTTACCTGCAGAAATTGGGTGAAAAAAGACACACAGCCCATTGTAACAAAAAGTAGGCACACACCGTTAATCTGTGACCTCTGCTCCTCTTTATCAGGAAGTGAAAAAGTCTTTAGGAGAGAACAATCAAGGAAAAACAGAAACTTTATTATTATAAACAGTACAAAATAAACACATTGTAATATGTTTAAGTAAAAATTCTGTTAACACATACGTTTGTCCAAACCTATAGAAGTACACTAAGACTACACTGAGAGTGAACTTTAATATGATGGGTGATCTTGAAGTGTCAGTGTAGATTCACCAGTTTTAACAAATGCACCTCAGCCTGGAATGGCAAGGAGCTTGAGAAACCTCTCTGCCTTCCTCTTAATTTTCTTATTGACCTAAAACCCTATGGCGCCGTCATTTTCATTCTTCCTGAAGGGCTCTCAGCCGCGGGCTCCAGAACTCAGATTTAGCCCATCCAGCTCTCATTTTATTGATAGAAAGCAGAAGCCCAAAACATCAAGTGTGTGCCTAGATTCGTTCAAGTAGGAGTTTTGCTTGGACGAAGAAATGCCTGTCTTCTACCCTCCAATGCAGTGGTTTTCTTCCGATCATGTTCTTTTGGCTTCTGGTATTTTCCATCTTCTCAATTTCTCATTGTTAAGAAAAAGAGTATTTAGCTAATGTAGAAATCTGTACAACTGTTCTGTGAGATTGAGCATCTAATCTATCCACAGCCTTTTCCCACAATGCTGTGCTCCATGAGTTCTTGGTACATTCTTATCATTGACATGCAGTCCAATGGGCTACCCATCCACAGACTCCTGGGCGGTTAGAGTGGCTGGAGTTCAGGAACACACCTTTGCTATTTTTTGAATAGTAAATGTGCTTAAGGAAAAAACAAACATCCATTAAACTCTTGCTATGTGCAGGATGTCAAAGGTGCGGTAAAACTGTTTTAAATGAAATTAGGATTTCCTTAAATTAGGATGACTTGAAACAGTCAGTTTTGGTAGAGTTTTTCCCTCATGTTACAGATGAAGAAACTACATCTCAGCAGAGATAAGTTCCTGATCAAACAGGCACAGAACGTACAGAGCAGAGACCTACAGCAAGCCCAGGTCTAGCTGACTCCCGAAGCTCTGCTTTTGCCCAGCATGTCACACCCAAATTGCAGTAGCTGTTACCCTTGACACATTTCCCAAGTCAGACAGGCACAGGAAAAGTGAAACAGATAAATTATGGCTTGTGTGGATACTGAGGCTCAGCTAGGAGAGCAATCTGACTCCTAATAGTGCTCAGTCATTTGCCGGGCCCACATCCCACAGTGTGGCCTTTCCACACCACGCTTGCCCTCTAGGTATATCCAAATGAAACAGAGCGATGACAAGCAGGCGCGGGATCACAGCCTGTGAGAGGAGAGCATCATGACTTTACTGACAAGTTTGTGATAATGATTCTGAGACAAACAGAAAAGCAATCTTCTTTGCTAGCGAGGAAAGGTAGTGGTTTGCTGAGCAATAAAGATGAATTCTCTTAGAGATTTTTGTCGTTCTTCGCTTCATGATTGGGGAGCCTTAGGCCCAAAGAAACGGGCAGATAGAATTGGTAAGCAGCCAGCAGGACCTGTTTCAGAGGAAAGCTGTCCCGGCAGGGAATGCAGGACTCTTCCAACTGTGGCTCATATGCATGGCTTGGGTGAAGTTGTATGCATATAAAATATATTCTCCTTTTACAGCTCAGAAAGCGATGATTGGCAAAGACACTGACATTCTGAGTCTCTTTTTAAAAGCAAACAGAGGATGCAGGCTTCTTCCTCTTCAGATTCTCTCCATCCCCTCACCTTCTATACCTGCCTCACCCACTGAGATTTACTTTCTGGGCCTCTCCTTGCCAGGGTGGTAGCTTTGGAGGCCAGGGAGGGCCTGAGCTTCCTGCCCTCCACCCTATGCCCAGCACTAGCAGCGATACCTAGGAGACAGCCAGTGATCTATACGTATCTGTTGCATGGTGAATTTATTTTTATATTTAATGTTTGTCTTGAGGAAAGTGCTGTAACATATGCTGACACAGCATTCCCGAGTCCCTAACGTGGTGTCTAACACAACTCTTTTGAGTGAGTAAAAGACTATGACTTTATGTTTAGATGTTATTTACTAGGAAATTAGGGAATATAAATAAATCACTTAAAATATGTCCAGCATACATGTTGCACCAATAACCAAGGATCGGTTCCCTCAAGGTCCCCTCTGAATCCAGTTTCCTACCTCCCTGAAAATTACTATACGATTCCCTCACTTACCACAAGGAGGCAGTGTGAAAATTAAAGTACTGACTACGGACCTCCCTACACAACTGACTTGATTTTTTGTATGTTGATTTTCCAGGTTTTTCTGTACAATTCATGCCCATACGAAGATTTTCATAGTCAGGACTGCTATCAGAGAGGCGATGAGAGATGTAGAGGAAGGACCTAAGACGTAAGCTTTTCCCACTTACTAAGCTCTGCCAAAGGGGTGTACTGGCAAATTCTTTGGATGCTTCACCTTGAACAAGTTACTAATGTTCTTTAGGTTCTAGGCTTTCTTCTTTGTTGACTTCACAGGGTGTGTGTGTGTGTGTGTGTGTGTGTGTGTGTGTGCATGTGTGTGTCCACTAAAAATATATCATAATTTTGATGACTAATTTTCCAAAATAAGACCAATAATAAGACTTCCCAGACCTGGCTCTATAGTCAGACTTGCTAGGTGTGAGTCCCAACTCTGACACTTGCTGTCTCCAGTTCTATGAGCTTTGATTTGCTCCTTTATAAAATTGTAATAATAAGCTTCCTCTCTCAGTTGAGTCTTAGGAAAATGAGCTATTACACATAAAGTACTTTGCTAATACCTTGTAACTGTTTGTATTTATTATTATAGTAATAAAACCCAATAAGGAGGGGGCTGGGGATATAGCTCAGTGGAATAAGCGCTTGCCTAGCAAGCGCAGGGTCCTGAGTTCGATCCCCAGTACCGCAAAAAAAAAAAAAAAAAAAAAAAAAAAAAAAAAAAAAAAAAAAAAAAAAAGACTATAAAAAAAAAACCAATAAGGAATAGCAAAGCTCCTAAAAGTAAAAAAACTGAAGTAAAACTTATTTATCTCTGCCTATTTTTACTTTTCTTGCTTTTCCTCACATCCTCTGCACATTCTTTTTAGTACAATCAGTAAGAGAACAGAGAGTTACACGTTACATACTAACACCTGCTGTTATAAGACAAACTCTCTACCTTAGCTATTTAGCAAGATTAAAAACTTCCCTAAAATCCTTTCATGTGATTAAAATCAGCAAACCTGCTTTGCATTCTGATTTGGTTTGCATAGGATAAGCTTCCCTATTCAAAGTGATTGCCTTTGGTGTGTGTTTCTGCTATGAGCTGACCCCAGGGCCTTGTGCAGGTGCTCGGGGCATGAGCTACCCCCCCTGTCCTGAGGGTAGCTATTGGCATGATACCTGTGGGACTGGACAAGAGTGCTCAGCCTTACCTCCTCACCTTCTGTGTGGTAGAGAGTCAGTGAAATTTCCATCCTTTAGGCCTGAGAAAAAGGACCTCACGGAAGGCTAAGTACATTAAAGCAAAGAGTCGACCTAACAAGTATGGTAACAGCCACTGACACAAAAAGAAGTGAGGACAGAACTTTCCCAGCTGCTTACATACCCCAAGAATCTGGCTGAACAAGAAGGCATACATGGGTGTGACCGCCCCGTTGATGGCTGCACCTACAGCCCCTACCACCATGTAGTGCCATTCTGGAGCGTTGAATTTCAGAATCCTTCTAACTGGGGCAGGCTCAACTTCTTCCTCCACTGGAATGTCCTTGTTCTTGAGGGAAAAGAGGACGGCATTATTCATCTACACGTCTTTCATAAACTCTTACATTAAATAGCAGGCCTTTTGGCATTCAGATATAAGAGTCATGGTTTGATTGGTTCTGAGCAACTCCAAAGATCTATCAGACATGGTGGCTTGTCAGTTTTTGACAAATGCCTTGAATTGTTCTACACTGTGCCATGGCTTGGATGGGACAGACCCCTCAGGACTGTGCAACTGAGGGTAACTTTATAATTCTCATTTCACAGTCACACCTGGGTTAATACAAGGAGCAATACAGACACTGGATCTTTGAAATAATAGCTCCTAATTTAAAAAACTGCTAGAATATATTTGTACATGTGAGGATTTAAGATGATTTCAAGACATGTTTCTCATAAATATCAATGTTCTATAATCACGAGATAACGCTAATGTTCTAAGCTTATACTAAAGCACTAGAGTATACCACAGCTCTAAGGCAGGCAGCATAGCTGCAACAAGAAAATGTAAACAATGCATTAAGTGGTGTCAACAGTTATTTACTTATTTTCAGTAAGGTTTCCCTTAACTAGTGCCCCAGAAGTAAGTGATATTGTATATGGATTTCTAAGTTGCTCGTTTTTTCACAGAGTGAAGATTAGTATTCCCCATTCTGATTTTTAAGTTACTATTAAAGTGCCAGAATTTTATCTTTTCAAAGGCCAGTGTTACATATGGAATCCTACTGTTTTGCACACCATTTTTCTTTGCCACCAATGTTATACAATGCTCAATGTTTAGGCATATTTATTTAACAAGTTGTTTAATATGTTACTCACTTTGTCTGATAAACAGTTCTAGATGGCTTATGTAGATTTGCATCAATTTGTTTTACTTTCTCTATTAAAATACACTAAAATATCTACATAAAGCTAAATGATTTCTCTCCTTTTCTAATACACAGTAATTTCCCTTTTAAGGACAGATAACGGGACACATAACAACAAAGATCTTCAAAAACTCACTCTGCTTACAAAGTCAAAGACCACATTGCCAATTCAATTTAAATGAAAGGCTGGTCCTGTCCATTTTGTTATAATTCAAGCCAAACAGGATCAAGGGAAGCACTGCGGGCTGGTGATGAATGTGCTATTACCTCCATTTCAAGTTCTCTCTCGGCTGCTTTCAAGATTTGCATTTTGCAGTTACTGAGCAGTGATTTCATCATTCATTCAGCAAACCCTCTGTCCAATTATTTCATCTCTGACAGCTTACTAACTTCAGAGCATCCGCGCCAGGGAAAAGGAAGGTGCTTGGGAAACGATGACTGGAACAGGGATAGAAAGAAGGGGCTCTTGGGTAAGCCCCATGTGGTCACCAGTGGAATCTATCAGTAAGAGCTTTAGCTCTCTGGGCCTTGATTATCTCATACTTAAAAGCGTCAGACTAGATTGTTCCAGGGAGACAGTCTTCCTGGAGCTATTGTATTTTTGCATATCTTGTGAGCGAAGGAATTTTTTTTTTTTTTGAGCAAAGGAATTGATTAGCTTTGTCCTGATTATTTTTCTCAAGGGCACCAAAACTACAAACAGCCTTAGAAGACTGAGGTGGTGTCTGTCCCCAAGCATTTGCTCACCTGCCCATCACAGAAGAAAGGCTCCTCCAGCCCACCCTTCTCCTTGTGTGCCGTACCCCAGTTCTGCTGCTGGTATCACCCGGGCCTCTTTGCTTTCCTGGTAAGGATTGGGGATTAAGCTAGGGACGGTGCAGAAATGCTGGACTGTGGCTACTGCCACTGCTCTGAGAAATGAAGTCCTTCAACTCTACCTCAGGGCTCTAGTGTGTTCCACTAGCATCCATGAGCTCGAGTCGGGCTGACTAGAGAGCTTGTGACAGAGAAAACTTTCAGACCCGTTAGAGTTCTAAACAGTAACTGGGGCCCACACCTGGACACTCACAGTCTCGTGAGGGTGGGTGGTTAAAAACACAAGTTTCTGGGAGGTCTCATCACCAGAATTCCAATTTAGGAGGCCTTCATGTGAGTCATTTAAAAAAATATTCCTCAAGTGATTCTGGTGACCAAAGCTGGGTTTGTGAGATGGCAGTAGTATATGATCTCCAGGCTGTTTCCTACCACTAAAAGTTGAGGATTCCATAATTATACATTGTGGATATGATGGCTGTCGTGAACTGTCGAGGGGCACGAGTGTGTGAGGGTACCTCCCTACTCCTTGGAGCACGCTTCACTAGTAACACAGAACTCCAGCTCCTTGTGGAACCAAGGCCCACAGGGTGGAAACTCTCCTGACCTTCTGATACCCAAAGATATTCCTAAGTCTAGGCAGCAATGCCCAGGAGATTTTAAAACAATAGGGAATATATTTTCTCAAATAGTTTTTATCACAAAATAAACTAACAAAAGGCAAACAGTAGTTAATTTGAATATTTTTAGGACCGGGGATATAGCTCAGTGGAACAATGCCTGCCTGGCAAGTGCAAAGTTGTAAGTTCAATTCCTGGTACAAATATATATATATATATTTTTTTTTTTAACATATATTTTTTCTTTTGTCTATACTAAAAAATTTGGGGTTTTTTTTGTTGTTATTTTTAAGGCAGGGTCTCTCCATGCAGTTCAGGCTGGCCTTGAGCTCACTTTGAGCCCCAGGCTGGTCTTGAACTCACAATGAACCTCCTGCCTCAGCCTCCCGTGTTCTGGGATTCCAGGCATGCACCACTACAACCAGCCTTACTAAAAAATTTAACTTCAAAGAAAACTGTTTCTTAGTCCCCCTACCAAATGCAAAGATCAATCATCAATAACAAAAAAAACTAGAAAATTGGTTCCCAAATAATGGACTTTTGATTGAATTTTATCTGACACAGTATAGGCATAACAGAAAACTATAAAAATATAACTGAAATCATTCTGCAAAGAAATAGTTTATGTCTAATTTTGCAAAGCTAAATATAAAGGGGAGGTGAATAAATTAACAGTGAACTAGCAGCTCGCACAGAGTGTTAAAATAATGATGGTTATTATTAGTGGTGGTACTAGGAACAGAACGCGGGGCCTTGTGTTTGTAACTTTACCACTGAGCTACATCAACTTTTTTTTCTTTTTTACATTTTGAAACATGTTTTGCTAAATTACCTAGGTGGCCTCACACTAGGGATCAGCCTGCCTGAGTCCCAAGCAGCCACCTGTGTGGGGTCACAGTTCCACCACACGCAAGGAGCATTACAGTTATAAAACCCATGTGTTTGCTCACTGCAGAACTTGTGCCTCTGCAGTAACGCTGGCAGTTGCACACTATTTTTTCCATCCTGTGTAAAGAGGCGCCCGCCAGCAGCTCCACGACAGGAACGGTGATGTGGCTCTTGCCCATTTCGCCTCTCGCACACAGTGCCAAGCACAGAGCAGGCGCGGTCCATGTGTACTGGATGACAAGGCAAATGCAGCTTTTATACCCACGGTGCATACAACTGCTCACCTACTGTGTACATGGTTCAGGGTTAGACACCAGGCTTTTCCCGGTTCCCTTCCTCTTGGCTCCTGTGGGAGCCGGGGAAGAGGGCGTGGGGAGGAGGTGGAATATAACATCCTGCTTGACTCTTTGTCCTGATTTCTGTACTTGTGACACTGGCCTCTGCACTCCGACAGTCTCTCGCCTTAAGGTAACTTTGGGATCTGACCATAAAGAATGGTAAGTCTGACAAAGAAGCAGAGGTATTTCACGTGAACAAATACTGATAGTCATTTTTGTGGGTCTTGTCTCTGCCTCATCTTCTGTCAGTGCTTAAATCCTATTTTAACAGTTAGTGGTGGTGAAGTTGTGGATGTCTAATACTTGATCCTGACTTTATCATTTTTTAAAATTTCACTAAAAAAAGATGCCTAAAGTTTTACAGACTAAAACATACTCCTAAATTAATCTTTTTGGGGGTGTTGGCTTTGGGTTTTTTTTTTTTAATTAACTAAATTTATCGGTGCATTTTTATCACATTCATTACAGGAAATTTGTACCTGTACATGGTATAACTTGATTCTTTTTTCCCCAATTCCCCTCCCCTCCCTTCAACCCCTCTTCCTCTCCTTATTTACAAAAGCTTTGTTTCCATTTTTCCCGTCTCTTCCCGTCTTTCCTTTCCCCCTCCCTCCTCGCTATATGTAAGATCCAACCTCATTTATGAGCGCTAAGCAGAAGGCGTGTGGAGCACGGAGAAACGGACCTCACTCAGTCGCCTGCCATCCCGCAGGCGGTGGGTGAGCAAGCCCACTCACGGGGAAGCGCAGATTTAAAACCATCTCTTCCGAGGGTTTGGTCAGTGCTCTAAGCGACCACGAGGTGGAGATACGGCTTCGTGCAAGTAAACCATTGGCAACCTAGGTTAGAGCACCTCCCATTCTACAGAAAGAAAGGTTAGGCTTTCTTCATAAGAAACAGAAAAAGAAAGGGTTTTTCTAATGTTTGCACTTGCAGGATTTCATAAAGTGTTAGAATGCTTTACCTACTAAATCTGAGCAACACTCATACAGTGCTTCTTGGAGTTAGAAATTCCTTTACTCAACTTTTATTACCACAATTCTATTGTTTCCTTTTTAAATAATTCCTTAAATCTAAAAGACCACAAAATACTGTAAAAACAAACAGTATCACTATAAGATCTTTTCTTTGTACCTTGGTAAAATCACATTGCCTTCCCTGGCATTTTTTCTTTTCTCCTTTCTATCTCCCTTAACTAGAGAGAAAATGAAGTAGTATTTTTAATTACACTGGGTGACATTTAATTGACTTAATGAATTTTTTCTAACTTATAGTGCTGATGAGCAGAGTAGAATGCAGAACATTTTGATCGCTCTAAAATGAATTCCTACACTTGATTTCGATTTCCCTTCATTAGTAGCACCCTTCTGAGTTCTCCTTCATCAAAAGAATTTTGGGCACCTGATCCCCAGATCTGCAGGGGATACGACCGCTCTGTGACTAAGCAAGGTGGTCTACTAGCTCAAACAAAAACAGCGAATGTTAGCTTTCTTTACCCACCCTTCCTCTTTTACTTTTAACATCAAACATTTACCCAGAAGCTGGCAAAAATGTAAAACTTGAATGCGATTAGTACCATCGTGTTTACATTTTCAGTGGAGTCTTTGGCTCTTTCTCTGATGAAGCTCCACTAAGTTCCTACGCATATAATGCATCTTAGAGTTATTTGTGGCAGTTCTGTAAACATAAATGAAATAGCTATTTCCAAAACCAGAAAAAGATTTGAGTCTTTAGCGACAAAATACAGTGAGAAACATGCTTGTAAAACATGTTTCCTCTCACTGTGATTCATCCTGCTCCTCTAAAGCAAAAATATTCTGTGGAATTCATTTAAACTAACTCTATTAGACACTGAGATATCCATTATTCAAATTAACATACTAAAACAAAAGAGAGCCTTAATAATCCATTTCTCATAATCAAAAGATAAAAAAATACTATCATGCTTTATCCTAAATTTTTCCATTGTGAACCAGTGTTTATGATTACTTCTTAATGGATTCACACAGTGGAATTTTACTGAAGACAAATTCAAAATTACATCATGCATAATGGATGTGCTTGTAATTAAAATATTCCTGACTTACTTCCTTTCATAACTCTCAGTTTGTGTTTTTATTTATCATACACATTCAATTTTTCGTCCTAGCTTAAAAATCTCCACCTGGCATGGTGGCACATGCCTACAGTCCCAGAAATTGTTACATAATGAGTTCAAGGCCAGCTTGAACTATATGGTAAGGCCCTGTCTCAAAAACCAAAGTAAATAAATACAATAAAAATCTCCTAGTGTCCTGCTTAATATGAGGCATTTGGCCAAGTGCCCAAGGTGACTCAACACAAATAAGATATGATCACTAAGTTTAAGACACTTATAATGTAATAAAGGGATAAGACAACATGAATGCAAAGCTCAATACGAAATTTGCAGTGAAAAACTTCTTATGAAAGGTTTACAGGGCACTGATAGTGAGAGTAGAAGGGCCAGAAACTGTTGGAGGAGGACTGGTGGTCACCTACAATGTCCACCATAGCAGGACACCTGTGTCCCTATGAACAAAGTTTTTATACTGTTAACTGTGTGGATTCTTCTATGTCTTTCATTTTATGCTATTTTCAATGTACGTTAAAATGAGTATGTTTATTTTAAATGCATCCTAAAACAATTGTTATAAAATTGAATGAAGCAAACAAATATTCATAAAACCTAATAGACCTCTGTAATCCAAATGCGTAATAACTTGTGTAAGGCTTAACTTTATCAAATACTTTTGTTGATCAAACACTTGTATTATAATTTAAGAGATTTTAAAATTTGAGAAAAAAATTAAGTATTCTTTTAAATTTCAAAAGCATATCACGTCAGCAAATAATTCACTAAAGTACATGTGATAAAACATTTTTCTGTGCTTCTTAGAATGACTCACCTAAAAACTATTAATTGACTCCTAATGATCCAGTTTTAGTTAATGTGTATTCTTTGTTTATTTATTTGGTCAGTTTGGTTTTGGTGTTGGTTTTCCTGAGGCGGAGCCTCCGGCTGCAGTTCAGTTTGCCCTTGCATGCACTGCATAGCCCAGGCTGGCGTGAACTTGTGTTTATCCTCCTGCCTTCGCCTTCTAGAGGATTATAGGCCTGTGCCACCGTGCCCTGAAACATATTTTTGTTGTTGTTGTTTTCATTTTTGCTTTCTTTTGTTTTTGGTACCAGGAATCAAACTTAGGTCCTTGTGCTGAGCTATATCCCTGGCCCAAAACATGTATTCTTAAAAATAATCAATTAGCCAATTTATGCTGCTTTCTAAAAAGTGCACATAATTCAGAGCTTTCACCAAGGCCTGATGCTGTGTTACTTGGTCTGACTAGACATATACCTAGAAAATACTTATACACGTGTTTAAAGGGCACCTAGTGGTCCCTAGGAGAGATTCTTCCATCTCCCAGCAGTGGTGGTGCCTGACCTTTCCATCTTCATAAGCAGACTTATGATCTACAATGGCTAATGGTGGTTCGTGAGCCAGGTGGGAAAGCTGAGACCTGGAGCGTTGCCGGATGGAAGCTCTGCAAATAAACAAAGATAGAACAGTCTGTGGAAGGCGGGCAAGTTGGAACAAGACTCAGCTGGCACATCAAATGAACAGCAGTGTTTGGCAAGGTACACGGCAAGCAGGCAGGGAGCCCTCGGGTTAGTTTCAGATCCGTGCTAATCGGGCTGACCACCTTGGGCCCCAAGCTCTGTAACTGGTGGACCCAGACTCAGAGATCAGCCAGGGGTGGGGATGCGAAGTGGAACAGAACCTCAGCACCATTCTGCCGACAAACGCATCCCAAGCTCATGTGGTCCTGTGAACAGCTACCACGGCCAAGGTGATAGTCCACCATGTCACCTCCCTTCCGGTTTAGGTTATAGTTTGATCTGTCTCACTCTCTCTGTCTCTCCTCTCCTCCTCTCTCTAATGTTTACTTTACTATGAGGCCCCCTAGATGCCCCCAAACGAGCCTGTAGAAGGAAATAGGGCCCCCGGTGAGATTGTTTCTGAACTACATCCTGCCTACAGAAATGTATTAGCAAAATTTCTATTGGAGTACAATTCAGTATAATGTGTGCATTCATTCACTTCTTCAGTCATTCAATAGACGCTTGTCGAGTGCCTACAACTTGCTAACTAATGGTAGATGCTGCTGACACAAAGACTGGTCAGTCACAGTTGGCTTCTTCAAAGAATTTAAATCTCAGAGAAGAGCAAGGCACATTCCTTGCCCTGATGTAAGGAAGGTTGTGATAAGTGCTGCATAGTAGTCTTGAGTAAAGGTTTTGGAAATTCAAAAAGAAAGAAATGTATGGCAGGTGTTACCAAGAAAGGCTTCACAGAGGAGCTAAGTAGCATTTGGGTGTTTAGAGTCCAGAGGACAGAACTTTTTGGTGGAGAAAACAGAGCAGACAGAAGCAGAGGCTAGAGACAGCAGGGTTACTTGTCAAATACACTTAGCCCACAGAAAGCCTGGGGCATGGCTGTCTCAGGCTTGGTTTTATTTTGATGGTACTTCAGATTGAACCCGGGATCTTTGTACTAAAATATATCCCCAGTCCTTTTTGAATTTTTTTTTTTTTGAGACAGGGGTTTTGCTAAATTTTTCAAACTAGGCTTGAATTTATATCCTGCTGCCTCAGCTTCCCAGAGTGCTGGGATTACAGTGATACACCTCCATACCCAGCTGGCTCTGGCTTTCTTTAACCACTGAGATTCCTGGGAAGGAGACTCCTGTTCTCCTTTAGATTAACCTAGGCCAGCTGATACGGACTGAAACCTCCACAACCTGCGAGCTAAATAAACCTTTCCTTCCTTAATTTTGGGCATTGGGTATTTTGTCTCAGCAACTAGAAAAAAAAGTAACCAAGACCCTGTAAGAACAATTTGATTTCAGATGGTCACTCTAGGTGCAGAAGTGTTTGTAACTCAATTGCTTCTCTATAGGTTGAAGAATGGACCTTAAAGGTATGAATGTGGCTTCCATAGGAGACAGTGTTTCCTGCATCTCTTAGCTGTGGTAGGGAAAAGACTAAAAACAGAGTTTTTAAAAAGCCCTTTTCTGAGCCAAATAAAAAGTATTTTATGGACTGAACAGAAGATCATCATGCTAAATGTTTTGCTTTGTTTTGTGTTTTGTTTTGTTTCGTTGAGACAGGGTCTCACTGTGTAGTTTTGGGTGCCCTTGAACCCACTTGAACTCACTATGTAGTGCAGGCTGGCCTCAAACTCACAGCAATCCTCCTGCCTCAGCCTCCCAAGTGCTGGGATCACAGATGTGTGCCGCCACACCTGACAGAGTTTTGTTTTCACAGTACTAGGTACTGAACTCTGCCTCACAACATTCTGAGTAAGTGTTTACCATTGAGCTACATCCCCAGGCCAATGTTAAATGAAATAAACTAGACTTAAAATAACAAGTATCATTTTCACTATGCTTTCCATTATGCTTTTCCTAATATGTGGAATTTTTAAAAGATAACACAAACGCAGATGAGACACTGGTATCATTGGGCAAGAGAAAGGTCATAGGAGGAGGAGGAGCAGAGTATAAGGGGGGGGAGTAAGAGAATGGACAAGATCAAAATATACATATTGATACCTAATATTTTATAACTGTAATAGGCATTAATAAAAATACATTCTTATAAAAACACCCAGAATCCTCCATCATGACCCTACCCAAAATGTGATAAAAAGGCAAAGTAAAACGAAACAGCCCTGAGTGGGAAATAGAAGTGTCACAATGAAGTAATCACCCGCACAATCTCACCGCAGGGCACTGGGGTTCTGCTCGGGGCTCTCCTTGAGGATGAAGCTACAAAGAGCCCCTAGGAATATATGAAAGGTAAAATCTGTGCGTGTTTAGAGTATACCGTAAACTGTCCTGGTAGCTCCCTCTGCTGAAGGTCCCGGGTATGTCGTCTTCTGTTGCATCTTTTTCTGTTCAACACAATGTGAGCCATTTATTAGTGTACACAAGAAAAGGACCGCATTCAAACGTTTTCTGTGTTTACCTAAAATGCAGTTCTTATGTCTGATGCTGATCTATTTTAGCAACTTTATTTCAATAAATAAAACCTGAAACTCATCCAGCACTTTCTAATAAAAAATTGAAGATAATTAGACCGAGGCATTTGAACCATATGGTATCCTGTTACTTCTGCAGAAATAGAAATCTTTTAGTATTAGTCATAAAAAATATTTAAGGGAAGCCAACTAGAAGTGACAAAAGTGATAAAACCACTGAACAAAGTCTATTCAGACTTAAATTGAGATGTTAAAACACGAACAGTAGCTCTGCCTAATACATCTCACATGCGCAAAGTGACACCACGGAGAAGGGTTAGAGTGGTTAGTGAATCTAGCATGGGGTAACCACAGAATCGGGAAATTCAGAAGGCAGACTAGGACCTGAAGCATCTATCTGCGTTGGAAAATAAGTATAAAGCTTTTAAGTCATTGATAAATGCACTCAACCATTAAGAATGAGACTCCTCCACTGTGCAGGACCCACACAGGAAGTCTCTCCTAATTGCAAAGGGTAAGAAAAAGGAACAGAACAGAAAATCAGAGCACAATGGATTGAGCTCTTAGGACCTACAATAATCTGACCTGTGAGCTTCAGTTGTTGCCTTTATCATTTATGTAATGCCTACCAGGGGTGCTGGGAAACAAAGCATACAGCACATATTAACATGCACAGAAAGGCACAAAGAGCCGCACATATTAACTATTTAATAGGCTAAACAAGCAGAAAAGAAAAGGCACTTACCCTTTACAGATTTTTCAGTAAGGGCTTGATCTCCATGACTTTGCAAAGTCACTAGAGTGAAGTAGACCCCTTTCCTCTCCAACAGTTCTTCATGTGTGCCTCTTTCTACTGCTGTGCCATGTTCAAAACCAATGATAACATCCGCCGCTCGGACTGTAGACAGGCGGTGGGCAACTGAGATGACTGTGTGCCCGTGCTGAATCTGGGAGGAACACAGTGCACTGTGAAACAAGACTTGAGACACAGCTGACCTTGGTCATTGGATCCTTCTAGAATCCACAAGTAAGTCAGTGCCTTGGTTCCTGGCACTGTAAGGATCACATAGGCTATGCAGACATCAGAAAAGGTCAGTTTCTTGTAGCCATAAATTGCATCACAATCCCACTCATCTGCTGTTGCTATTAATCAATAATTTAAGAAAGGGGAACTTTAAAACATCGTGTTACTCATACCAAGGGCTTAAATTTTACATGTGCGCTTTTGGAAACAAATCATAACTGTCTCCTATTCAACATGAAGGAGACAGCAGCCAGCCACTGTTTTTTAAATGATCACATTGAATGCACAGACCCAGGTAATATCTCCCCGCTCCAGCGAGGGGCCTTTTCAGCAGAAAAACAAGCATTTCCATCTGAACCATAAAATGAACTCAGGCTCTCCACAAACCTTACTCAGTGCTTCTTGGACCATGGCTTCACTCTCGTTGTCCAGTGCTGAGGTGGCCATGTCCAGAAGGAGGATCTTGGGGTTTCGGACAAGGGCTCTGGCGATGGCGATCCTCTGTTTCTGGCCACCACTCATCTGGCCTCCCCCTTCTCCAACAGGGGTGTCAAATTGCTATGGAGAAAGTGATACCAGTCAAAGGGAGATGATGATGGCTCTTGAGAGCAATGCAGTATAAGTCTTTGTAACTTCCTGTTTAACCATGAATTTTCACAGATCAAACAAAGACTCCTTTCCCAAACAGACTATTGTCTAATCAATAGTGGCATGTGAGATAAGGAAATTGATTTATGCTTTTATTCCAAGGTGTACTGAGCTATGTAAATGTTCCCCTTTAACTCAACTTTAAGTAAATTTGTTTTACCACACTAGAAATTGATCAGTCTTGAAAAATCCATCTTAAAAGATTTCAAGTCTTTGTCTCTTCTCTAGTGAAACAACACAGCAAAAATGTATGAGAGGTGTTTTCATATTGTGAATGGAAGAACAAACTAGCTTTATATCCGTGGACAGCAAACGACTACAGAGCATTTCTCATGCCCAACGGTACACTGGAATCTAACCAACTACAGTAGTCAGACTCATCTTTCTTTTTGGTGGTGAAGTTTGAGCCCCAGGGTCATCTCACTGAGCTACATCCTTAGCCTTTTTTTATTTTTTATCTTAAGATAGGCTCTCAAAGTCACTGAGCTACCCAGCTTGGGCTCGATCTTATAATCTTCCTGCCTCAGCCTCCCAGAATGCTGGGATTACAGGTGTGTGCCACCAGGCCCAGCTCCAATTCTTATCTTGCTTAATATTAGCTAACATGAATTGAGCACCTACCACATAAAGCATGGTGTTGAAATTTTACATATGTCATCCCATTTACTCCTCACAGATACCATAGGAGGCAGGTACTGCTGCTCTATTTGCCCATAAATAAGGAAGCCTGGGGCATAAAGGGGCAGGGTAACTTTATGGGAGTTCACAGAGTTGGTGAGTAGAGAAAATGACTTTAATATTGAGGCAGTCTAATGCTAAAGATTTCTTCTCTAGCCATTAGACTATAGCACACTCCTAGCTGCAGTCCTATTCATAAGGTAACATAGGAGGCTGAATAGGACATATTCCAGATCACTGAGTCTGGAGCCAGAACACCTGGTATGGGTCTTGTCTTTTCTGCCCATGTGTATCATTCTGAGCAAGTTATTGATCCCTGGGGACCCTGGTCTTCCATCGGTAGATGGAAATAGTAATAGTTGCTACCGAACAGGGTAGTTACCAGAGTTAAAAGAGGTCAAGTGCTAGAACAGTGCCTGGAATATGTACATGTTATCTATCAATAATCTCCCTTTGATTTAGCAGACCATCAAAGCAAAATCCATGTAAACATCATCATAACACAGAGTTGGGCTTTGTAAGAATAGTTGTGTAAAATGAAGAGATGTGAGGAACTGGTTTTGAATACATGAGATGCAGTTGTGAAACACAGTACTTAAGTTGTCCAAGAACAAGAAAACCAAAGAACAATGACAAAGGTAGACATCAAGAGAGTATCGTCCAAGTACTGCCACAAGACAAAGTTAGCATACTTAGACACACGTTGACAGAATAAAGAAATTATAGCTACAATTAAAGGAAGATTTTTAACGGAAAGTTCCCTCATTTAGTGCATTTTAAACATAGAAACCATATATTTGCAGAAGAAAGGGGGAACTCATAGTACATTTCCAATCAGGAAAGTAAAGCATAATACTAAGAATATAATGATTCAGGACTCAGTAGAAGAGAAATGTGTGTTATTGTGTGACTTGTTTTTGTTTAATGCCATCAGGATTTCCTGTTCAAAGGCAAGGCCGGGGGTACCTCTGGCAAGGCCATGATGAAGTTGTAGGCATTGGCCTCCTTGGCAGCTCGGATGATATCTTCCATTGTTGCATCTTTCCTGCCATAACGGATATTCTCTGCAATCGTGGTGGAGAACAGAGCCGGCTCTTGCTCCACGATCCCAATATGATCTCTCAGCCACTGGATGTTCAGAGAGCGAATATCATGGCCATCCAGAGTCACCTAGGGAGCGTGGAAACAACATCATGCTGCTGGGAACCCCCGGGGTGCCAAGTCAGAACATAGGTGGTACTCAGCCCATGGGGGAGAAAGCTAGAGATGGACCAGACTGTGAAACAGTCTCCCAAAGTGTGGTTAGTTATATAAAAATGACCCCGTGTAACTGAAATTAAGTTTAGCTGCAGGACACGTCCTTGCTGAAACACACATGATGTAAAGGTCATGTTTTAATGCTATTGACCCAAGAATGGATACATTTTTTAAGTTCCTCAGTAAATAGTAACCAGTCACTCAGCATACTTTAAATATTTTTATTATCTTTTGACTTGTGACCAAAAAGGAACATCAAAAATGGGATAAAATAGGAATGGCCTTTTTCTTACACATGTGCTTTATAGCAAATCTTAATTCTGACCAGAGTCAGAACTGCTGTTCAAAAGCAGTTGGAGATATGATAGGGAAGAAACCAAAACCACTATAGGAAAAATGTAAAACTCTGACACAAACATCGTGATTTTTAAAAATATTCAAAGCTATTATGGCAGTCTGTTGTTGTTATGGTGGCCTGTAGTGAAGAATACCACTTGAAAAGGAAATGTCCACGAAAAAAGAAAACCTCATGATGTCTTCCAGGTCAGTGTCACATTATATGCCTGATAGAGAACTCATTGCAGTGATGCCATTAATCCACAATCAGAACAAGTCTATCTCAAAGTACCAAGGAAATGCTGACAGAAATGCTTTTGAGATAAAGAGCATGTGCTTTGGCATCTACATACCTCAGTTCAAATACCTGCTTGGTCATGTCCTAGTTGAATAAACTCGTTGAAAAGTCTCAGTCTTTCTGACTCTGTTTTCTCATTTGAAAAATGAGCATATGTCCTGGGGGGCAGGGGCTCATTATGAAAATAAGGAATCCTTTTATGAGAATTATTAATGTTTATTTCTTTAGTTTCATAAGTCTATGTGTACTCAACTAAGAATAAGAAAAAACAAACTAGCTGTTTGTGAAATTATACATAAACTTTTTAAAAACCCCCAACTTCATAACAGTAATCAAGACTATTTTCTGTTCATTCCTATTTTGGCTGTCAAAGGAATAAATAATGATTTTGCTATACTACAAAAGAAAAGAAATAGAATTGAGAGTTCACTAAATGGGCTGGGGATATAGCTCAGTGGAATAAGCGCTTGCCTAGCAAGCGCAGGGTCCTGAGTTCGATCCCCAGTACCGCAAAAAAAAAAAAAAAAAAAAGAGAGTTCACTAAAGAAGTAGCAATACCAGTACAAACATGTCTGCACCTTCTGTGATTACTCAGTCACTGGCCTGGATTGGCCATCCACTGATCTGTCACCCTGCAGGGAGTCTGTCCCGTCAATCCAGTCACATTCAGTGTGATACTATGTCACCGTTCGCATTCCCCACCCCCAGGACGGGGAGTTCCCAGAAGACACACACCATGCCTTCGCAGGGGTCGTAGAACCTCTGAATGAGCTGGAGTGCGGTGCTTTTCCCAGCTCCACTTGATCCTACCAGAGCTGTCATTTCCCCAGGTTTGATGACCATGCTGAGGTTATTTAAAATCTGGAAAGGAAAGAAAAGTAAGAAGTTCAGATTATCACTATGTACCTGACCGAGCGATAAGGCTACCAACTAGCAGCGCTGTGGGAGGACACTTATGTCCCCATAGCAGTATCCATTCATCCACCCCTAGCCTTGGGTCACCAGCAAAAGCGACAGTGCCTAGGATGAGGTTTTAGCATTTAATGCATTACTTAAGAGCTGTAGCCAACAATTAAAATGATGAGTTTTAACACCACTAAAGTGAGTAAGTCAGGCTGACTTTGAAAATTATGCCTCCAAATCTAATTTAAAACACTTCTGACCTACTGTAGGAGACCTGAAGGAGACTGTCCCAATTAAAGAAAAACCCAGCAACAGTATAATGCTAACGTACCGACCAAAGATTAACAACAAACCAATTTGCAGGTTTTAAACTGTCGTACACTTGTATGATATGTGCATATCATTTGAATAAATTTGCCTAATAAATATTTATGATGAGCTTCTAGATCCAAAGACTTGGAACAGTAGGGACTGAGTACTGGTAGGCTCCAAGAACAAGAAAGAACAGCTCAGTCATAACTATCTGCTAGATATTTTCAGCAATGAGAGGTAATTTTTGCACTGATTGTATAAAGGTGGTTTAGGGTTTTCTCTGTGAGAAAAATCCTATTAATCCTTCATTTCACATTAGCAAGTTGAGCATGCAAACTCTTTTCTTTTTACTGGTCCGTTTTGGCACGTAAGTTAGCAGGAACAGGGAGGGCAAGGAGTGTGTTTCTTTGTTGTTACAGTCCCAGTGCAATATGTTACCCAGCAGGGCTAAATACATGCTCATGGCATGAATGAAGAAGCTTTATGGGTCTAGATAGGAAATTGCTATTAAAGTAAATTATTGGTGTTGGACATAAAAGATAAACAGAAATGAAATTCATGTCACAAGTATTTGTTGGCAGCTATGGTAAGCTGATTCCAAAGAGCATAAAGAAAGTTTTAAGCCATCCATTCATACGTAGGTACTGAGTATTTCAAAGCCCTTTTTTTTTTGCAGTACTGGGGATCGAACTCAGGACCCTGTGCTTACTAGGCAAGCGCTTATTCCACTGAGCTATATCCCCAGCCCCAGCACTTTTAGATACACTGTCGCATTTCATGTGTAGGTACATATGTAACATAATAAAGAATGCACTTCAAATAAACAATCAGAATATATGTATTTACTTTTGTTTGATATATATGATATGGATAAATACAGTGTATATTTATATATTTGCTGTACATATATTTCTTTATATATTTATGTAACAGGTATATATATAATGCAGGTAAATATATTTGCCTACATTATACACATATTTGCCTTTTTCTATATATGTCATGCACACACACATATATACACATACTATACACATACCTACATTTTAAGTATATAATATCTGAATAAATTTAGGCTATCAAGATATGATTTAGTTCAATGGGCATAACAAATATTAAGAAAAAGAAACCAGAGATACTCTATTTTTTATGGTACTGGGGATTGAATTCAGGGCCTTGTACACGCTAGGCAAGCACTCAACCACTGAGCTACATCCCCAGCTCCCAGAGATACTCTATTAAAAATTAATAAAACGTTTCATTCCAAAGCCAATTCATTTGAGGGGGCATAAATCCTAATTTTCCTATGTAGCATGTTGCATTTAAAGATCTTACTTTGTAGGTACAGGAAAACTGGGACTTTTCTTCACCCTGTGGCCCAGAAAATCACCTCGTACAGGACACTCCAGCACAATGCCACCTAGTCATCTTCTGTGAGGACTAAGGATCCTGGTGAACTCACAAAGAGGAAGTAAGAAGCTAGCAGCTGTGCCCTCCAGTTTTCACTTACTCCTAGCTACCTAGGCAGAGCTCACTACCTTCTATAGTTTCTGAAAGCAAGAATGCTTTGGTGTGATTGCCTTGCAGTCTATTTCCTGTGTGCTTAGAATAACAGGATCTGCCACTCTTTTCAACAGAGTACAGCAGAGCTAACTTAACCTGTATGGGCTGCCGGACTGCGTGCAAACCAGAGGCTTTGCATCATAAGTTACCACAAAGGAATGGTGTGTTTCACCAACGATGGCCCAACACCCGGGGACACTTGCAGAGAAACACACCTCTGTCCCCCTGTTCCTGGCAACTGAGTCAGGCCTCAGAAAACATGCATGACATGAATCTCTGGACATGAATCATCAAAGAAGCAAATGTTCATTTTCCCCAGGGAGAAGGCTGGCACTCACCTTCACCTCTGGTCTGGAAGGATAGTGGAAGGTCACGTTGTGGAATTCAATTTCCCCCTTGATTCGATCAAGCTTGTAACCATCTTCTGACATGCAGTCAATGATGGGTTTCTGGAGTGAAATTCAAGAGGTGTGTGGCAAGGACACACGTTATATGAGTTTGCTATTCATCTTACTTTGAGTTACTTCATTAAAATGAACAATAACCAGTTAAAAGCCTGGACATTCCACAAGTATTTTCCACATTAAATACTTATTCATAATAGTAATAAACACTGCTGTGTATTAAATGTCAGCTTTTAATATAATAGATGCTAGAGTTTATTGTTATGTAATTACTATTATAGCTACTACTATGAGATATTACATATTGTGTATATTATGTAATATGATGATAAATAATTTATTAATATATAACCATATTAGTATATTAATATTTCTTATATATGCTATGTTATCCATTAATCATATTACTTATATTTTATTATGGAGGGCAATGTCCAGGTGTTTTAGGGTGCTTTTTTCATTTATATAACTGTCATCATAACCTAACCATGGTCCTGTGTCCATTTTTCAGCTAAAGAATCCCAGAAAGATTGTTCTAGGCTAAGGCCATTGCAACTAGAGCAACTAGTCAACTACACTGGAGCCAGTCAGACTCTACATTTGCATATCCATTGCAAATGATGACTAAAATTGAGTGTCTACAAACGAGGTCTTCAGCTACTACCAACTTTCAGTTGATATCCTGCACTTCCCTGATGTGAGCAGCGCCCTTGCAGCGTCATTGCACATAATAACTCTAAGAATGAAGGTGAAGGTTAGCAAGTCAATCATTTTTATATGGTTTCAAACAACCTCACTGTATCCCAGGATATGAAACCCTACAATCTAAGGCAGGTAAAATGATGAGTGGTCTCCTTAGGTTGATTACAGCCTCCTTGTTTTTTAAAAATAAAATATTCATGATTTAGGGGACCCATGAAGCACCTGATTCTCAGAGCTTCTGACAGCTCTTTCTTCTTTCTCCAAGAGAAAGAGCAATAGATCCTTCTCTTGGATATGACTCCCTGACTTGACCTCTGATGTGCGCTAGCTTACCCTGTACAACCCTACCCAGGCTACCAAGACCTTCTGTAAACTTGCAGAGACTTTCTGCCACATTGTGAAGATACGCCAGCTTATGAACTAGGTCTGAAAGTGCTACACACCCTGGCCTTTTGCATCCCTCTAGCCTCAGCCCCCTCCTTACTCTGCTGATTAACAGTGGTCTTCTTTCAGCTTGTTGAGATCACCACAGCCTGGAGCTTTGTCTTCCTGAGATTCCTTCCCTGCTTTCACTTTCCATGAACCCAACTGAAAGATTCTTTCCTCCATCCCAGTCATGGTCACATTGCCCGGTTTTCTTTTCCCTTGCAGGACTAACGGTTAAATCCAGGACCTCACACATGCTTTACTACTGACCTGCATCCCAACCCTATTTCTTCTTAACAAAAACTAAGTTGCCCAGATTGGCCTCGAACTTGTGATTCTTCTGTTTCAGCCCTGCAACTAGCTGGCACTGTGGGCATGCCCCACTGCGCCCGGCTCACATTATTCTGTTATTTCCTCCTACTGACTTAGCGCTTGTCTTTGAATGTGCTAACTTCCTGGCCTGGGTCTCCCAGTCTGAGTGTGAGAGTGGGAACTGTTTGTTCTAGTTCACTGTTACATTTACAGCATTTGAAATTGGGTGTAGCTAATAATGCTGGCCAGCAAGTATCGCTTACTTAAGTGCATGTTGATAAATCCTCATACTTTGAACCATAGGCGTAAATGCCTGTCGAGATTCACCACCCCGCATCTTTTAATGGCTTTTCAGTTGGCCCTTTACATACCCTGTCTATTGTCTCAAAAATGCTGGCAGCTGCTGCACGCCCAGTGGCAAAGGCTTCCAAACAAGAAGATGCATTCCCAAGATTTAAAGCTCCTACCAAGACACTGAGGAAGATCTGCAATGAAAAGAGAGATATCTTTTTTACTGTGTGTTTTTGTCAGTTTGTAAACAGTGCTCCTTGCCATATGGATCATCCAAGTCCACGGTTTTCCCAGAAATATTCTTCCACAGGAATTTGAAAGCTAAATAGCTATTTGGCTCTTTGGAAATGCCTGGGACTGTTTTGTTCTAGAAAGTATTTCCAATTTCCCCATTACTACTTAAAAGACTACAATATATTTTATGGAACATTAATTACTCTCCTACGAAGTAGCAGTAATGAGCAAGAGGAGTAAGAAGGCAACAGAGACACATGAGGGGGGTTAGACTAGTGAGCAGACAACTTGATCTGTTATATAACCGGCACTCTAATGACTTTCTTGTTAGAAGGGCAACAGAAGTAATAAGCACACTAAGATCATCTCAGCTGCTCCAGAGGCTGCACACGCTGCTGCTAGTGTCGTGGCCACTAGGATAGCTGCTGTCACTACTCCTGGGGCTGTACTACTCATAATGATAAAGGCAAAGAGATAGGTTTTAAGAGTTTCATATAACCCTTACAACAGAGGAACAAACAGGCACATCTAGAGGTCTCCGGATTTGCCCAGTGTCACAACATGTGATTACTAGAGCAGTACTTGAACATAAGAACTTGACTGCCATACTGAGTAGCTCCCAAACCCGTCTGCTGCCGGCTGCGAGCATGTGGAGTGACCTGGTTCCTGTGAGGAGCTGGAGAGGCTGTCCTGGCTCACAAACACAGCCAGCTCGTGAAGATGGGGGTGGAGGGGAGGGAGAGGTGTTTGCTCTGCTGGCACCCAGATGATCTTATCAAATAGCGCGCTGTCTTTAGCAGGGCTCTTTGTAAGGAGAGGCAATGCAGCAATTCCTCAAACTGACCTCTAGGGGGAGCACAACCCCCATCAAGCCAGGAATGCTCCACATACCCTGAGTCACAGGGAGGCTATTTCATTGGCAGTGCTTGACTGCCAAGCTAGAGGTGGGCTCCTACATGAATGTAGCCTGTTTCAGGTTATCAAATGATCTCTCTTTATGTGTCCTTGTCCTTTTTCTCCATTGTGACTGATGGCTCCTGCCAGTGGAAGGATACTTAATCTTTCACATCCCAATTCTTTATCTGTAACTTGGGGACAATGGGCATATATACGTCATAGGACTGTTACAGGATTAAATGAACAATGTATGTAAAGATGATTAGTCCAGCACTAGTCGCATAAATAACAGCAAGGGTGATGAGGAAGAAGAAAGTACTGAGATCCCATTCAAGGAGGTGGTAAGGTGATAGGCCGAATGTTCCTTTCAGTATAAAATGGTTTAAGACTACTGTCATCAGAGGCCCTCCCACCCCAGCCAAGAAAGCCTACATTCTGTGCCCTACATCAGCAGTCAGCAAACATCTTCTATGAGGGGCAAATAGTAAATAATCTGGGCTTTGCAAGACACAGGGGCCCGAAACAGTTACCTTTGCTGTGTAAACAAAAGCAACCACTAGTAAATAAATGACTGTTTGTGTTATTGATAAAAGCAGGATGGACTGGATTTGGCCTGTGGGCCATAGTTTGCTGACTCATTGGGTGCTTAAACTGAGGTTTGGGGGGTCAAACCCCTGCTCAGTCAGGCTTTGAAAGCTGTTGCCTCAGCCACGAGTTATCTGGCTGTTCGGGGGCAGGAGTGAGTGACATGGAACAGGCGTGCATCTGGTAGGTGACTGTAGCCTGCACCCTACCCAAGAGAGCAGTGGTTCTTGACCTGAAGATCGCACCTAGGGACAATAGAGAGGGAAGCAGGCTGCAGCGGAGCAATCTGTGGTTGTGTTGTGCTGGAGAGGAGGCCCTGAGGTCCTCAGAAGAGGGAGCCGGAGGTCAGAACAGTGGTTGAAGATCAGGTCCTGGAGTCACAGAGACCTGAGTTAAGATCCCGCTCCATGCCCCTGGGCACATATTTCTCAGCCTCATTTTTGAAATGGGAGTCTACTGACACTGAGTTCAGAATGAAGCTGTATTACATGTGGTAATAAATGAGATAATCGCTCAGTGCTGGACACATGGTGTACACTGATTGAAAGCTACTCTTCATCCCTGTTTCTGTTATTATCTTTGTTTTTGAAACTTGAATCTTAAGTGAGGCAGGAAAGAGTGGACTTTTACCTGTTCATTTCCCCTTCGTCTTTCCCCAACAGACAGTAGAGCGCCTTTTCCTTCTGCATACTAATTACAAGCCTTGATGTGAACTAATTACCCTTTATGTGCAACCACCACATAGCCAATAACGACTTTGTTATCCAAATTGTTAATTAATCAAGTGGATTAAAACACTCACAACAGGAGTATTTGGGCTTTCGAGCTTCCTGCTTAGAAGTATAGCCTAGAACTCATATGTAAGTGTGAGGGTGTGTGTGTGTGTGTGTGTCGGTGTGTGTGTCGGTGTGTGTGTGTTTGTAAGAGAGAGAAAAAGAGATTCTATTATTAAAGGATGTTGTCTCTCTTCTTTCCCAAAAAGCACTTCTTAAGGTGCGGTAGAAGTTTACAGGAATATTAGGGGTAAATGGATAATAATTGATAATTAAAATGCCAGAGACACCTAGTATGCCATGTCCCACATGATAAAGAAAGATGCATTATATACAGAAGATCTAGAGTAGCTCACAATTCAACTGACAGGCGATCTGGAGAAGCAAACTATAAAACTGGATTCTTGCTAGAGAGACTTACCAAGGAACTTTTGATTCAGTGCTTCCAACGGGGATTGTGTGTTAATGTTCAATTTACCAATTCATTTCCCCCTCCCAGCTGCTACTCCTCTGTCCTCTCCTTGTAGCCATGAAAGGAAAGGAAGAAGGATTTTCCTCATAGGAAACTAATGAGTGTTTTAATCCACTAAACTAATTAATAGGTTAATCTAGTACATTCTGCAATACACAAACTAATTATGGCCTTGTGGTAATTGGGTATAACTGATACACGGGCCAGAGCAGAGTAAGCAGAAAGAAACCACTGGAACTGAGTCAAATATTGGTATCCTTGGTTTAGTAAATGTGAAACGCCCTTAGGAATCATTAGATCAATAAAGACAAGGGACTTTATAGTCAAATTTCAGACCTGCCATACTTTCACTTTTCTAACATGCAAAACTATAAATTGCAGGGGACGTGATGGCACACTGTCTATACTCTCCCTTTCACATTGATAACACACTTTAACATTATTACCATAATTAATTTTTTAAACAACATTCAAATTCATGCCAGCAATGTTCAAAGACATCCTACAGCAATAATACAATGTATGAGGTAGTTTTTAGATTATCACTAGCTTCTTAATGAAATAAAGTCAGTGGGTTAACATGATTATGGTTGGTCACTGATAATCATTTCTTTGTTTATTTTTTATTTCTATTTCATTTATATTTTGCTGGGAGCGGGATTGAACCCAGGGCCCCTTGCCAGCTAAGCAGGCCCTCTACCACTGGACTGCACTATAGCCACACTTTTTCCTTTGGTAAATCAAAATCCTATTCAATTTTCCTTAGTTATGTGTTTCTATTAAAGCTGTAGGTCTCAATTTATAAGCTGTCAGCTAGCAAATTTCTGGTATAAAAGATTATGATTTTTTTTTGTAGTTTAATTGTTCCTGTTCCAACCAGAATCTGCAGCTAAAATATATTATTTAAGAATCTTACACGAAGTTATTTTGCATCCCCTGGGGTGAAGCTAATATTTTGCTTTGACCTTACTGCACGCGAGGCAGGAAGAGATGGAGACAAGTGCAAGCGAATACACACGCTCTGGGTGACACAAATGTTCTAAGGAAACA
Source organism: Dinomys branickii (assembly GCA_004027595.1). Lineage (NCBI taxonomy): Eukaryota > Metazoa > Chordata > Mammalia > Rodentia > Dinomyidae > Dinomys > Dinomys branickii. Next base: position 14,184 of record PVLD010012171.1, on the reverse strand, counting down.
TACTGACACCATAAGAGAACGTGGAGAGCCCCTCAGCTGGGACTCTGAACAGTGACCCAGAGTGGCCCAGGGCCAGCCATAAGCTGAGGAAGAAAGGCCCTGGGAGGAGCAGCAGGATGAACAGCCTTCCCCGACCCAGCCACAGCACACTTGGTCACCTTTCTATTCACTGTCAAGGGCCCTGTCTTCCTTCTAGCCCATGTCCACGTTTGGCATTGTATATGTACAGGATTAATTATTGCTTGTCTTTCTCACACAGCTATACATCCAAATAGGGCAAGAAAAACCAACAGATTTCTTTTGCCACTGTTGAATTCTCTGCACTTTGGATGGGTCTAACATATAGTAGATGCTCAATAATTAGTTGTTAAATGAATAACTATAAGGACACTGAAAAATAAAGCAGCTATGATATTGGCAATGGCATGCCATAGCACGAGCGAGTGATGGGAGATATTTGCATTTTCTGTTCAGTTGAGGACATTATTGGCTTGATATTTCAGTAACTCAAGTTTTACAAATATGTGCCTTAGGCACACATCTTGCACTATTGGTAAGTTAAATCCTATGACTTATAAATTTTTAACCAAAAGATAACTGACTTTCCATTTTCATAGCATTATTATCTCTTGGACTCAACCAGAAAAATCATCATTTTATAGCTACAGAGTCTTCATTTAATTGGGAATCGTTACAACGCTAGTTTTACCAACCAAATGTTACCAATGCTTAACACTCATGTTCCCGGAGACGGACGGCTGCTCCCTTAGACGCTAAAGGAACGAAGCACATGTTTAACCTGTGGGCTCTGCTGAGACACCAACAAGAAACAGTTATGTTTAGGTCAACAGGACCAAAGTACCTGGACAAGAGTTCCTGGAGTATGTTCTTCCTCCTCCAGGACGAGTTTGGAGCCATACCAGAAGGCCAGTGCGTAGGAAAAGAAGATGAGACACCACATGTACCCAGTGAAGAACCCCATCACCATTCCTTTTCTAATTCCCCAGCGCTGGGCAAACACAAGATTGTTCTCGTACCTGTGAGGAGAAATGTTTAAGTTGATCTCAGCAAACAGGCCACAACGTAGGGGGTTTACTCAGTGATCTAAAGTCACCCCAAGCACAAAGCAGCTGCAGGGAAAGAAACCCACAATAGCCTCCGTATAGTTATTTAAAGTTTGTTTGAACCTGGCGATGAAACGCATTGAGAGGATGGCACTTAACAAGGCCTTGGAAATTGAATAGCAGTAGCAGCTGGTGTAAGCTTTTAACATATGTGTTGAGACACGATGTCTCTAGTACTATCTGTGTTTGAATTATTTTCTTGCATAACATAGGATCATGCTTCTTATCAGAAAACAATGCAATTGTCTCCAGATAAGCATGTCAGACTAGCAGATGTTTCCATCCCCCCTGAGTCTTGAAACTAGAGTTCACATCAACTCTTCTACATCTGTTCACTCATCTGCCCTACAGGCAAGAAGCTAAATATTGAAGCTCTTGTCAGAAGTATAGTTTACGTATATTTTCTCTCATTCTGCACGTTTTCTCCTCATCGTTGTTTCCTTTGCTGTGCAGAAGCTTCTTACTTTGGTGCAATCCCATTTGCCTATTTTTGCTTTTACTTCCTGTGCTTTGGGGATCTTATCCAAAAATAGTTGCCCATTCCAATGTCCCAAAGTATTTCTCCTACATTTTTCTTTCTCGTGGCTTCATAGTTTTAGGTCTTATGTTTAAGTCCTTAATTCATTTTTAATTGACTTTTATACATGAAAGGAGATAGAGGATCTAATTTCATTCTTCTGCATATAGATACTCAGTTTTTCCAACTGGATTTATTAAGACTGTCCTCTCCTTATTGTGTGTTCTTGGTATCTTTATTTAAAAAATCAATTGATTGTAAATAAATGAATGGATTTATTTCAGGATGTGCTGTTGTGTACCATTTGGCCCAAGTGTATGTTTTATGCCGGAATTGTGATGCTTTTATTTCTATACTTATATAGTAGATTTTGAAATTAGGGAATGTGATGCTTCTGATTTTGTTCCTTTTGTTCAACATTGTTTATGCTATGTGGAGTCATTTGTGGATGCATATAAATTTTAGGATTTTTTCCTATTTCCATGGAAAATGCCATTGGAATTTTGGTAAAGATTGCATTGAAGCCATAGATTGCTTTTGGAGGTATTTGGATTTTTGCAACAGTCATTCTTTAATCCATAAACACAGGACATCTTTCCATCTGTGTTCTTTTCATTTCTTTCATAAATGGTTTTATAGTTTTCAGTATATAGAACTTTCTCCTCCTTGGTTAAACTTATTCCTAAATATTTTGAGTTTTTGTACCTATTGTAAATGAGGTTATTTATTTCTCACTTACTAGTGTATAGAAATGTTACTTGGTTTTATATATTGATTTTGTATACTGAAACTTTACTGAATTTGTTTATTATATCTAACAGATTTCTGGTAAAGCGTTCAGGGTTTTCTCTGTGTAATATGTTGTCCAAAAGCAAAGGCCACTGACATTTTCTGGTTTAAATTCCTTTAATTTCCTTCTCTTGTCCAGTTGTTCTGGCTAATTCTTCTAGTACCATGTTGAATAACAGGGATAGGAATCCTTATCTTGCTCCAGATCTTAGGTAAAAGCTTTCATCACTGGATTTGACTAAGTTGCAGGATTGTCATATATGGCCTTAATTGAATTGAAGCATCTTCCTTCTATAACTAATTTGTTGAGTTTTTGTCATGAATGCATGTTGAATTTTGGCAAACACCTTTTTAGCATCTGTTGACAGGATCTTATGGTGTTTGTCTTTCATCCTGTTAACATGATATATCACACTTATTGATTTGTTTAGGTTGAACCACCCTTGCATCCCAGGGATAACTTCCATTTAATTGTGGGGAATTCAACAGCTTTCAGCGAGCTGTTGAATTTGGCTTGTTAGTATTTTGTTGAGAATTTTTGCATCTGTGTTCATCAGTGATATATACTTACAATTTTCTTTTCTGACAGCATGTTTGTCTGGTTTTGTGTTAGGGTAATGCTAGAACTATTAAGTGAACTTTTTAAGGATTATTACTAGTCCTACTTTAGATTTTTTATAGAATTTAGCAGTAATGCTGTTAGGTCCTGGTCTTTTCTTTGATATAAGAGATTTTGTTGTTACTGACTCTTTTCCTGTGCACTATTTGTCTGTTCGGTTCTATATCTTCACAATGCAATGTATGTTTTGAGGAATACTGTATATCTGTTTCTTCTAGGCTAGCCAACTTGTTGGATCCTTTGTATTTCTGTGGTTTTAGTGTTTCAGAGTTGTAATATCCCATGTAGACTTTTCTTAGATAGCAGTAAACAGTGTTAAAACTAGCATGAAGTTTTTACTATATGGGCAATCATATAAGAGTTGAAAAAATGTATAACCTAAATTGGCTTTCAAAAAATCACCAGTTGCAATATCCTCAGAAATACATTGCTAAAGGTTTTGGGCTTTTTGGGGTGTTTTGACCAGTCTAAATTACTGTGTTCAACTATCTCTTGAATTAATGCTTCCTCAGTTTACTATGGATGTTCCACTTTGTACAAAACAAGTAAATGTCAGGGTACTGTGTTGTTTGGGGAAATTCAGGAAAGTAGTGGAGGTTTACCAACCTTTTGACCTCTTTTTTCTCACCACCAAAAGCAGCTACTGTCCGCATAGATGAAATGACTTCATCAGCCACACACCCTGCTTTGGCATAGGCCTTCAACTCAAGGTCTGTGAACTTGGCCACACTCTAAAATCCAAAAAAAGAAGTGAAAACTGGGTTATCAGTAAGTTAGCTTGTCATTCAGTGATTCATTTAACAGAGGTAAACATGTGCCATGGTTTAATGGAACACTAGATTCTCACTGTAACACAGGACAAAAAATATGGTCTAAGTTTGGTCTATGGCAAGTGTCACCTATGGGTGTTTTTTATTTTTAATATATAGCAAAATGATGCAATTAAAAGTTAGGCTCAAATACCCAAATAAATCAATCTGTAACATTGTACTCTTTTAGCCATTATGTTCATGAGATTTCCATATCAAATCAGGTCATATTTCATTGCTTCTAGCCAGAAACTATTGCACAATTTTTAGACAAACACCACAGGCAAAGACTGGGGATCCATGTGGGCACTATTCTTGGTTGGAGTATAAAATAAGAAGACCACAACATGCAAAGGCATGACACTGCAGAGGTAATTCCAGAGAAAAAGAAAAATTTAGGTAAGCAGTACACCATTTGTCTGAACTGTAGGGACTTAACTGCAGTTTTGATCTTTATGAAAAGAAATGAAAGGACATCTGTGTTTAATAGCAAATAAGTTTCTTTTTCTAAAATTAGACTTGAACTGAGTTTTAGTCAAAATTAACTGTAAAAGAATCCCTTGGTATAGATTAAGAAATAGTGAGGAAAAGCAAATACTGTAGAAGATCAACTAACACAGAAATCTAAAAATATATATAACATCCACATGAAGGGAGTTCATCTTCCAACAGTTTCTCCAAACTTTTAACACCAAAACTATCATAAAACAAAATATTAGATAAAATTCTAAAATATAGAATAAGTAAAATAATGTTTTTAACAGCATAGTTACTATATAAGAAGTTCACATTTCATAAAATGTGCAAATGAAAAGCAATATTATGGCAAGTGAGAATATTTTCATCCACATTAAAATTTACAATTGGGCATTATGAATGATACTGCCATTTTTATCACACTCTTGAGCTAATCAATTCATAGAATATGTATTTGCAGTACAGAAATGAGAAAATTAAATAGTTCTGAGTGATATCTGTTACCAGTACGGCACATTAATTAATCCGAGAACACTTCAGTTATACTGATGCAGAAGCTTTCAAAATATCTACTAAGAAATATCTGACAATGCTCATATTTCTCACTGGACTTAAACTGAGAACCAAAATTCTTGTTTCTCATGAATATTATGCGGAAACCATTGCACAGTTTGGAGATACACACCACAGGCAAAGGCCGAGGACTCATGTGGGCCGCGTAATTGATTGGAGTATAAAATGAGAGAGGATCAGAGCAGAGACAGGCATCGCATTGCAGAGGTAACTCCAGAGACAAAAGTTTCAGGTCAATTGTACATCATTTTGTGTGAACTGTACGGACTAAATTATAGTCTGATGAAGGCATACAAGACCCGTGATAATTTCCAATATGTCATACGTTGCTTGTCTTCTGTGTGTGTCCTGCTTTGACTCGAGTCTTGTTGTTCACGTCATTTTACAGGCCCCAGCGCGCATGGGGAGACAAGCGCAGAGCTCCAACATTCCCCAGCAGTGACCCACTGACGAGAGTTAGAATATGGGCGCTGACGGGACCAGAGAAACTGTGCCCTTACGTATGCTTAAAACCAAGTGAGCCAGGCGATGCTTTTGGTCTCCAACATGTTTAAACGTGACATATGATCCACTGGAATGTGTTTACTCATTTATCGCAGATTTGAAGAGAGAGATTATATGTATTTGCGGGGGAGACAGAATCAAATGCTTGCAGGACCCCTGACACCCTTCGGTGGAGGTGAGGGTTCCCTGGAGCATAGCTAGAAAGTGGTCGGTAGGAAACATTGTTTACAAAGCTGGTGTGATGTAGCAGACTTGTAAAAATAACAACAAAACATCTCTTTGGCAGTTAATTCTGGCCCAGGTGCTGGATTAAGTACATAACCTGGGTTATGCCCTGAATCATCACAATGATTATCCCTATTTTCAAGAGGAAACCAGGGTTTGGCTGGGTTAAATCAGTTGTTTTTGAGTCACATAAGCTAGTCAGTGGTAGAGCCAGCTGGTGACAGACTGAAGTGACAGAATGAGCCCTTTGCTACTATCACTTTCATCTGCTTTGTATATTATCTGGGAAATGTTCAAGGAACATAGCCAGTGGATCAGACTGTTCAGCTAGAAAACACCATCATGGACATTGTTACTTGTTGCCCAACAATATGTAAGTGCCATGTAGCTTTAACTCAATTTTTATTCTCATTTACTATGATAAATTATTCGTATGTCTGATGCCATAACCTGCTATCTAATGTGGCCGCTCCAAAAAGAAGAAATAATTTCACAGTTCTTGGTAGTGTGTTTAAATGGAATGGCCCAAAATATCTACTCTTACGCTTTGTCTTGGCCTGAATAGCTGAGAAACAGAGATGGTAGCAGGAATAACACTCAGCATGGTTCAGATAACCTCTCTCTGAAACTCACCAGATGGACTGCGGAACATAGCTAAGACTGGAGAAATTTCTGTTATGTACTTATTACTGATCTGGGTATATTTGTTGTGCCTTTTTTTTTTTTTTTTTGGTACAGGGAATCAAACTCATGACCTCGTGCTTGCCAGGCAGGTGCTGTGCAGCTGAGTTATCTTCCCGGCCCTCACTGTGCCTTTTTGAGGGAAGCATCTGAGGTAGGGAGAACATGGGCACAACAAGCAGAGTGAAGAATGGGTGGGGCTTTGGAGTCAAGCCCCGCTGAACCTGAATCTTCTCCTGCCAGCTGTGCAATTCCAGATAAATCCTTTTACCTCTCTGAGTCTCAGTTTCTTACATTTAAGATGCTGTTATTGCTTTCTTTATACAACTGTAGTGAGGACCGGAAATAATGAATATGAAGTGCCTGATAGTACCTGGCCAAATAGAAGATGCTCAGTAAATGCACTTGTTTGCTTTCAGTAAAATAATATTTACCTTATTTGAATATAATTAATACCAACTCTTTGGAATGTTATCTGATCTTGGGGAATGATCAAAACAGACTATATCAAAATACTGGTAATTATGTTGACTAAACATACCCTGAAGAAGAAAATCAAACTGTGTACTTTGGGTTGTTGATGAATACAAATGTGTTCTCAGGGAGAAAAGCAAAACGGCATGCTTACCAGACCGATGACGGCTGCTCCCGCGCCAATGAGAGGGCTGACAGAAATAATAACCAAGGTCAGTTTCCAGCCCCCGTAGAATCCCAACAGGAACCCACAGATGGCTGACGTCATGCGCTGAATGAAAATGCCCAACTGGTCAGCAATGGCCTCATTGATCTTATTAATATCACTGGAACAAGAGCAAGTTGGGTCACTAAAAACCAAATTTGGTCAACTCAACTGTCTTGCTAAAAACATTTCACACTTTCCCTTCTAAACAATCCCTTCTTTGTAGCACCATTACCCTTCAGTAACATAACAGCTTCTCAACTCTTGGCACATGTGCTGCAACTTGGGACGGTCTCAAGCCTTTCTGCTGTGGCCACCTCAGCTTGTCTTTACTCAGCTTTCCTACACGATGCCGATTCAATGTTGATAAAGGCTTTTGAAAACCACCTTGTTAGTCTGTTTCTTTCTTTACAAGTGAGAGTTCTGGTCTACCCTGAAGAGACCTTCTTTCCTTCTTCATGCTTATTAAATCCTTTGTGCTTCAAGATTCTATTCAGACACCACCTCATTCATCAGTCTTGGATGATTCCCAGGGAGAAGTAATATCCTCCTCTGTGTTTCCATAGCAACATAATCAGCTATATACACATAGGTGCATATGTATGTGTAATTATTGCATTCTGCTTATAAGCAGTAGAAAATAGTGGCTAAGAGCACAGACTCTCCGAATTTGAATACAAGCTCTTCTTGGGCAATTTATTTAAATTTTTTGTGTTTTAGTTTTCCCATCTATAACATGAGATAACACAACCCACCCTAGAAGGTGGTAATGGGGATTAAACTAGTGTGCATAAAGCAAATGGAACAGTGTCCATCAAATAATCAGCAACCCACAGCAGCTCTAAGTTCTTGTTTACTTGACTGTCTTACCCCTCCGACTAGATTGTAAGTCCTTTAAATGCTCGAGTATCAGGTAGGTACACCAGAAGTATGTTAGATTCATATGTCTCTAAGACCATTTCCTTGACTCTTGTCTAAAAGAAGTAAATGGAGCTTGGAACATGACAGCAAGAAAAAAACATAGTACATTGCCCAGTGATCAGACTGTTCAAGCAGGTTAAATATCTATTCAAGGTCACAGCAAGAAGGGGCGGAACAAGTGCTGGAATCTAAGCACCTGACCTTTATCCCATCTCATCTGCACTACACAGACTGCCTTTCACGGGTCTCGGTGTTTAATGTTAATGTTCACCTGGCTCTAATTACTCAGGCCTCATTCAGAGCTTCAGAGGTGGGCGCTCAGTGATGCACAATGTACGTGAGTATAAACTGGATTTAAATCCAGTTGTTTTTTTTTTTTAGTTTGAATCTGTCTCAAATTATTTTTGGAATTTTTGCCTTGGTTTTGCATTCAGAAGTAAGCTCCACATGTGCAGCAAGATCCTTGTTTCTAACTGTACTGTTTTTCCATTACATATTGATTATGACATCGTCTCTGTTTCTCCTCCAGAGGCCAAGTAACGTAACCCTATTTTAAAAAATACTCTGCTATAGTATTTCATTTCTAATATTTTGGTCAAGGATCTGTAAATCAAACTGGAGCACCACAGCTTCCAATTTTTAGTAACCATATTTATAAGGCATTGCCTATGAAAATGCCATGCTATCTCTGAGAGCCTGACACAAGAGACAACACACACCAAATCCAATGCAAATGTTTTCAAATTGTTACTTAATTTAAAAATAAGAGTTTTATTACACAACATGACACATTGAAACATTATTCCTGCAGCCACTTACTCAGAGAATCTTGTGTTCAGCTCCCCGACAGAATTGCAGTCAAACCATCCAATCTCCATTCTCATTATTCTTCTAAAGTAAGTTTCTCGTATTTGTCTTACCTGCTGAGCTCCAGAAATCACCCAAAAGCATATCTGAAAATACGAAGACAGTCTTTAGCATTGTGATATTAAAACTGTTTAACTCCTCTTTTCAGAAGCAGATATCTTCCACATCGTGGCTTTTAAAAGGAGAAAAATAATCCACAGAGTGCCTCTTCTTGGGAACCAAGTCCTGAGCCCTGGCACCTGCTGCCGAAGGCGGAGGCGACACCTTTGGAGAGAGGGCTGGAGATACGGGTTTACAGCCAGCTCTACCTGTAACAGACCCCGACTTGTGGATTTTGCCATATTGAACCTCACTCGCTACACAAGTAAGGCACGGTTCCCCCCACCTAACGTAAGACGTAATGGCTCCAAAGTCACTGTTTTTTGCGTACCACTTCTGAGTGACATTTCCCTTGGGAAAGGGTCCATGTGTAGATTCCAAGCAATGGTTTTTGAGAAATATCAGACAAAAATGATGACATAAATCAGGAATCTAATCTGCTGATAGATTTCCCCTAACTAAAAATAAAAAACAAGGCTGTAATGAAAAGCACCAGAATGGGAAAAAAATGGAAAGTGGATTCCTTTTTCTTTACAACTATCATTACTTGGAATAACTCATCTTGAGTAAATGGGGAAAGGGTGTCATTATACTTTTCTATAGAAGTCAGCAAAAAAAAGAATTTTTTTTTCCTTAATAAGAGTTAGTAACTCTGATCCTGTCCATTGCCTAAATCAGGAATGTGCTCCGGGTTCATATTTACAGATTTTGGGGTGGAGGGCAGTTTGGTGGGATTTTAGCCTAAAAGAGAAAAATAAAATACACTGCTTTCTTGGCCAGGCTTTCTCCAGGGTCCCACGACTTCTTCTACAAACACACCCACAGCTGCTCCCTCTGGAGCTCAGAGACAGGATGGAGTGGAGGAAAGGAGGGAGGACAGGGTGTTATGACTAAAATCCCACTCTCCACCACTCTGGACAGTTCTTGTAACCCCTTCAGTTGTCTCCTGCAAAGAATCCTCCCAATTCTCTCAGGTCCTCATGAAAATAGAATTCTGGTTTTTATGGCTTCTTATAGAGTAAAGGCTACTCAGAGTATTCAGACAACAAAAACAACCATTTGCATTTCCTCATCACGTCCATGAGCCCAGGTGTTAATCTTAAATGAAACGGAGGAGTTACTAACTTGAATATATCCCAGAATAAATACTGCGACACCGATTATAGCATAGATTGTGGCAAACGTGATCATTTCACTCTCAATGTCCAGCAACCTTCAAAAGAGGAGGGAAAATGTTAAGATTTACATAGAGGATCAAACAACCAAGGATTACATTTCTAGATGTAGGGGGGATTTTAAAATGTGTGCATCATAAATTTCTATTGAATTTGAGTAAGACATTTTTTATATGCAGAATTATAATCAATCCAGTCAAATCCTTAAATAGATTTCACAGTATTAATCACAGTAAATATGGTCATCCTCTCCATCTCTCTAGGCAGAGATGCTAGGATAGTGAAATAATCAGAAGACTGGAGACCCTCGCTGGCTGCCCAGCGCTGAGTTTACCTTGGCCTCTTTCATACAGAGGCAGTGATAGAGCAACCATGGCTAGGGAAAGGTTTAATGAGCCAGACAGGCTATCTGAGAAGACATTTAGTTAGAGAAAGAAACACACTGTAAGTGAAACCTTACTGTTACCTCCCCTAGGAATCTAAGCTGGCTTTTCAATTTCTCCATCTCAGAGTGACACTGAAGAAAATGTGTATGTCATGGTCCACGGAGGAGGACAGTGTTTCATTAGCCCTATCTGTATCTGCCCCATTTTTCTCCTGGCTACAGCCCGTGAAGCTTCCCGCACCAGGACACTGGCTAAGGTTGAAACCAAAGACCCCTGTGCAATATGACACAAAAGTTCTTCACATTTTCCCTTCAGAACTACTGTGCTGTGACACGGGATTTGGAACTGACAGAACTAGGAAGGGAGAAAAAATATTTTAAATTACTTCAGGAGATAAAGAATTTTATAATTAGAAAATTAGCATATTGGCTGATAGATATGCTGGCTGATAAGGACTAGTTAAATGATATTTAATTTTTTTTCCTTAGAAAATTAGAAGTAGCATCTTTAGCATGGTACTCTTCCCCCAAACCGTTTCTGTCTCTATGAGGCCTTCTATTTGCAACTAAAATTTAAATTATTCTCTTCCTCTACTGAACTCAGTGGAGTCCTCTCCTCTTCCTTTATAAACTCAGGCCAACTACTATAATATAATTCATTTAATACAGAGCAAACTACTATTGCATGAGTTCTGTTACCAAGTAGCACAATTAGTTAATTTCTTAATTAAGTATATTCATATTGAGCTTGTTTATATATGTCTTGCTGGTACACTGGAAGCTATTCGTGGGCAAGGGCTGGGTTTATGCTCCTTGCTCACATTTCCAAAGCCTAATACAATAACTATATAAACTAGGTAATCAATAAATGTTTCTTGATTTTGCTTTGACTTTCAAAATACTAATTAGGAAGAGAAATTCTGCCATGGTCCATCCATCTGACAACCTCCAAACCAGTTAAAAGCCCACAACATCTCCAATCTTTCGTGAAAACCAAAGACAACACAGAGAATGAAAAAACGTAGAAGATGACAAACTTATATATATGTGTTATGGCTTATGTCTAGATGTTCCCCCAGAGCCTCACGCAGTCATGGGGAGTGGGGTTTTTACAAGTGGATGAATCTAGTATGTGATGCTGGGATTAAGGGTGTGTGATTAGTAAATCAGTCTACTGAGTAGTTTGCCATAGGTTTGGCTGGGATTAATGGTGCTGCACCTTCCCTAGGGTGGGTAGTTTGAATCTAAGGGACAGAAAACATCTTGTCTTTTCCCCCTTGTTGCTTTTTCTACCTTCCACCTGCCATGAACTGTTGCCCCTCTGCCATGTGCCACCTTGCCTTGGAGCCAGCCAAATATGGACTAAACTTCTACAAACTATGAGCCAAATAAACCTTTCCTTCTTTAGCTTTGGGCATTGGGTATTTTTGTCTCAGCAACAAGAAAAATAACTAAGACAGTATCCACGAACAGGAGCTCTTATAAAAGCTTTCACACTCTTGCGTAGTGTGTACAGTGTAGGAGTATGAGTAAACTTTTCTGCTGTATACATAAGCCAGTGCTCTTAGTTTTCAAGTAGTGCAATGAAATTTGAGTGTCCAGAAACCTATGAACATTTGTCAAAAATTTTTCTTAGAATTCCTGTGGTATATTTCTTACACAAGCATTTGAAACAGAAGTGATGAAGGACCTGTCAAAGTGCAGCTGTCAGTTACAAACCTATGTGTGCTGAGTACTGGGCATCAATCTAGCCCCGGGATTCCTTGGAGCAAAGTCCAGGGGAGCTGTGCACCAGCTGCATGGCGCAGACAAGGACACATGCAGTGTACGACCCTTTGCACTCCTGAGGTGCCCCTGATGTAAGGGGTTAACTCAGTTCTCTTATTCCTGCAGAAAGTGTTATCATAGCCTCAGAGATGACTTGAAACTATTTACAGAACAATAGGACAAACCTTTAAGAAAAACCTATAGGAAAGCAAAGAGCAGGGCCGGGTCAGGTCCCTAGAGGATCATGGCTTCATCATCCACATGGTAGAAGGCTCTGGGATCATCAAATCCTGGAGAGGATTCTGTAGCAAGTGTGCAGGTACTTTTGGCTCACAGAATTGTGCTTTCTTTCTTCTTAGCAGCAAAAGTAATATGAATCTATTTTACTAAATTAAGATTCTCCTGATGCATTTGTTGAATAGAGAAGAGGCAAAAGAGATGACAATTAAGGGGAAAAGGTAAGAGATGTTTCACAAACTATGAAGCTAGGAGGAGTCTTATTTTGATTTTTATAAAACCAGAAGCATCAGAAAATTGTATTACATCAAGGTTTCATATTACTGAGGCCATTTTAAGTACCTAAGAGATCTTTAGAGCACTGCAGAATAAGGAATTTTCCTTTCAATTGGTCTTCTACATTGCAGATTCTGTAGCACTGACACATCAGAGTAACTGTCAGTACCAGGTCCAGACTGAGTGTCACAAACTGGCAGAAATGTGTTCAAGTCCTAGGTTCAGATTAGGTGACCCTGTATTCCTTAAAAAATATGACATTTTCCTATCGACAAATGACTTATTTTTGATAAACAACATGCATTGTGGTAGAATAACTATGCATTATGGTAGCATTTTTGAGATAATCTGGCCATTTTCCCCCTTGGGAAGCTGTCTTGTTGGTTTGTTATAGATTCACATGAAGTTGTGAAAAGTAATACAGCAAGATTATATACAACCTTTATCCAGTTTTCTTTCAGTGGTGACATCTTACAAAATTGTGGGACACTATAACTACCAGGATATTAACACTGATATTAACCAAGACCAGAGGGATTAGATTCAGATCATCACAAGGTTCTTTCATGTTGTCCTTTTATATCTACTTACAAGGGCTGATCAAAAACTAGTGTGTGTTTCAACTTTAAAAATTTATTACAGTAAAAGGCACATTGCCCTTAGTCCCCCTCACAATATTCCCCCTCCCTTCACATACACTTGTCCCATCATTCTTGCCACTTCCTGAAGCAGTTCTGGAAGTCTTTTTTCATGAGTGTCTTTTTGTGGCTGCCTTGTTGTTCTGAATACAATCAAAATAGTTTGCCACAAATTCTATCAAATAAAATCATGGTGTATCCCCATGTACCTTATTCACTGGATCTGGCACTTCACGACTTCTGGCTCTTTCTAACAGCAAACTAATGATAAAAAGTAAACAATTTGAATTGATTTGGAAATCAAGGCAGCCACGACAGTGCAATTAAAGACATTCAAGAAAGAGGACTCCAGAAAAAAGCACTAAAAGATATTCTAGACAGAGAAAAAATAGACCACAATCCCAAGAACAGCTGTAGAAATAACTCCCTAAGCAGAACAAATAATTAAACAGTCAGCAAAAGAAGGAAAACTTCAAATAAATAACATGACTAGAATAAGACAGAAAGGAGAGAGGTACGTACCCTGAACTCAAGAAGGATCTGAAATGGAAACTGAAGCTCTAGGAAAAACCAAGCAGAACCTCTCCTGGAGGAGAGGATTGGAGGGCTGCCGCGGCACAGTGGGAGAGAGAAGAGATGGAGAAAGAGGAAGCCACTGCTTCAAACACACTCTTGGCCCAAGCCCTCGTTCCAGCGATTGCAGCTGCGGCTTCGGAGACCCACGCTCATGGAAGCCTCCCGACTCGGCCAGGGGAGAGCGGAGTTCCAAGAGCTGGTCCAGAACTGGAGAGGAGAGGGCGCAGCCAGGAAAAGAGGCAATGG